>PVKV010026684.1:0-27599 GCA_004027835.1 Alouatta palliata
AAAAAAAAAAAAAACAAAAGTCAATATACTGGCCATAGTTTGGATAATGATAGAAGAAATATTTCCTCATCAACCTACAGAATAATTTTTATTTCCTCTCTGTGTAGCATGCTACAAATGTACTGTTTATTTCTGCAGCACAATAATGTCTGTTTTATGAACTGCTCTGCTGTAAGCAGTAGACAGGAGATGGAATTCAGTGAGACAGGTGCTCTTATACACTGCTGGGGACAGATATTTTCTGGAAGGCAATTTGATAAAATGTATGAAGAGCCCTAAAGCCCTAACTCAGTAATCTTACTTAGGAATTTATCCAAAGAAAACAGTAAGAGATGTGGCCAAAAATTTAGTTTGGAAGTAATAAAAAATATCTAGTAATAGGAAAATAATTAAATATATCATCATAGAGCCATAGGGTTAAATATTAAGTTGCTCTTAAATAAATTTTTTGAAGAACACTTAAGGGGACCAGGAAATGCTTTCAATAAGTAAAATGAAAAAAAAAAAAGGGTATAAACTATACCTATATTTATTTATCTATACCAAAAATGACCACAATTTTGCGTTTATATGTATGTGTAGCTATATACATCTTTTTTTGTTTTTTTGAGACGGAGCCTTGCTCTGTCGCCAGGCTGGAGTGCAGTGGCACAATCTTGGCTCACTGCAACCTCCGCCTCCTGGTTTCAAGCAATTCTTCCACCTCGGCCTCCTGAGTAGCTGGGATCACAGGTGCGTGCCACCACGCACGGCTAATTTTTGTATTTTTGGTAGAGACAGGATTTCACCATGTTGGCCAGGATGGTCTCGATCTCTTGACCTCATGATCTGCCTGCCTTGGTCTCCCAAAGTGCTAGGATTACAGGCGTGAGCCACTGAGCCTGGCCTATACATCTATATTTATCACTACCTAGAAAAAAGTGGACAGGTATCGTGGCTCATGCCTGTAATCCCAGCACTTTCAGAGGCTGAGGCGGGTGGGTCACTTGAGGCCAGGAGTTTGAGACCAGCCTGGCCAACGGGGCAAAACCCCCATCTCTACTACAAACACAAAAATTAGCTGGGCATGGTGGTATGCACCTGTAGTCCTACTCAGGTGGCTGAGGCATGAGAATCTCTTGAACTTGGGAGGTTGCAGTGAGCCAAGATCGTGCCACTGCACTTCACCCTGGGTGACAGAGCAAGAGACTCTGTCTCAAAAAAAAAAGAAAAAGAAAAAATATTAGAATATACCACAAAATGCTAATAAGAGTCTCTCTGGGTAGAAAGATTACAGAAGATTTTGGTTTGCCTCATTATGTTTTTCAGTATTTCTAAAATTTCTGCAAAAAGCACATTTTCATTTTTTTAATGAAAAAAATTTCTTTTTAGGGATTGGGTCTTGCTATGTTGCTCAGACTGGAATGCAGTGGCTATTCACAGGCATAATCATAGCTCACTGCAGCCTTTAACTTCTGGCTTTGAGCAATCCTCCCACCTTATCTTCCCAAGTACCTGGGACTACAGGTGTGCACCACTACACCAGGCTTTTCAGATTTTCATTGTAGAACTTGAAAAAGATATGATAAAATAAAAGCAAAGTAGCATTCACCTTCTTTCTTTTTCTAGAAGAATTCCTTGTGGGGTTGGGCTTCTCAAACTCTGCTGACTTTGGCTCTTCCTTTTCCTCTTCCTCATCAGGTATCAGAGAATATTTAGTCCCACCTGGTTGCATGAAACAATCTTTTGCAAAGTGGCCTGCAGAAGAGAAGTAGAAAAGGTATAGAAGAAGGAAGTAGTCTCTCTTCTCAGCAAGTGAATCTTCCTCCAAGGCTCCTGGAATGGGCTAGTTGGCTCAGGCAACATTGTTGACGTCATTTAGAGTAGCTGTTTGATTCACAATAGATTTTCCACCACCTCAACATGGCATTGCTCACTCAACCACAGCCAGACTAGCAGCTGGTCTTAGGGCTGTGGGAAACATTGGTGCTGTTCTCAAAATGGCAGAGGATATGAGGATGCAGGTTTGTACGGCCCTCTATTAGTAATGGGGCTTATTAATTTTTTAAGATCTATTTTGGAACATATTCCTGACAATGAAAGACTGTTCCAGAGAGCAGGATGCTTAGCAGAGAGAGCTGAGTGGCAGGCCAAGCCCTAAAGGAAGATGTTCTTAGGTAGCTGGCAGCAAGTGGGCACTCACATCTAAGCTAACACACAGAGAAACAGGCATAGTTACCTAGGGGCACTGAACACTTACAGATTGTCAGGTCTGGCAGGCACCTTAGAGATCATCAGATCCATCCTACATTTGTAGAAGATGAAAGCCCAGAGCTGAGAAGTAGCTCAAGGTCACATAGACAGCAGCAGAGTTCAAACTTATCCTGGGTCTCACACCTCCCTGCCCTGTGCTTTCTGCTGCACCCAAACCAATGACCTTTGGCCTGATCTTTGCTAACTGGGACAAATTTCCACTCTCATTATTCTTCTCTTCTTTATGTAATGCCTGTTGGACACCAGTTAAAGTTAAAAGACCCCTACCTTCCCTGAGTCTGTAGTGGTATTGAGGGGCCCTGTAACAGATGCTATGCTCTACACTCCTAGTTGTGTCTGAGTTTGTAGTAGAGCCTGTCTCACGGGGAACAGAGAAATTGCATGAGAGAATCAAAAAGGTACAGGTGGGCTGGGCACAGTGGCTTATACCTATAATCTCAGTACTTTGGGAGGACGTGGTAGGAGGATCACTGGAGCCCAGGGAGACCAGCCTGGGCAACACAGGGAAATCCCATCTCTACAGAAAATTTTTAAAAATTAGCTGGACATGGTGGCACACACCTGTGGTCCCAGCTACTCAGGAGGTGGAGGTAGGGTTGCCTGAGCCCAGGAGCTCAAAGATACAGTGAGCCATGATCATACCACTACACTCCAGCCTGGGTGACCCTATCTTAAAAAAAAAAAAAAAAAAAAAAGCAATGTGTAAAGTACTCCATACCTCTGGATCCAGCAGTTGGGTGGCACCTAACAGGGAAACATAGCATGGAGTTTTCCAAATACTTGGAATGTTCCCACAGCTTTCCTGAGGAGGTATTCTTTCTCTCAATTTTATTTTTCTCCTTCTCCCATCTACGCTAATGATCAATAGGTACTTAAAACCCCACAACTTCAACCAGGGCACAAATCTGCTACCAGTTATTGTGGAAAAATCAACACAGTAGAGTACATGGAAGACTAGGAAGAAGGGGTGACAAATTGAGGTCACCCTGAAAATGAGAAGCTGGCAGTCTCTCTCAATATAGCTCTAACAAGGGAAATCAGGCTGAAAGACTTTTTTAATATTTGAGTAAGAGTAGAGGAAACCTGAGGAAATAGAACTAAAAGGAAGTGACTATCCTGTATTCTTTATTCGATATCCTTTTAAAAGGATCTTGTATTCAGAACTCTGACATTAAAAGATGAGTCTGACTTGGCTCTTTAAGTTAGATATTTCCAAGTTGCTTAATTTTTGCAGAATCATCATCCTTGGAGATTATAGAGTGTTAATCATAATCCAACACTCTTAGCCCTCCTGGCATAGTTCATGGGGGTATTGCTCAGACAGGGCATAAGCTGTGGGTGGCGTGGGAGGAGTGGTGGTATAGTATCTAGTAGGGCCAGCACTCAGAAAAGAAAACAGAAAAAGCATCAAGCCATGAACTCTGATGTGAGTCTGGTGGAAATAACAGCATAAACAGGTAAGGCCATCACTTGGCTAAAAAACAGGTGAACTAAACTCATACTGGCCTGCCTCCTTCTTCCAGAAAAGGGTCCATCCACAAGGAAAGAAAGGGCAGAGGCTTCACCTTACCTTTACAGCCACACTTCTTGCAAATAGTGTTCAAGACAGCCTCAAGGGTGATCTTCTGCCCAGTGTAATCCTGGAAGGACCGCCTCCGCCTCTCTTCTTGCCTGTAATGAAAAAGATACTGACTTATGGCCCCCTTAAGAGATATGCTAGAGATACTACAAGATAAGGTCGTATACTGGTTTTTTGTTTTGTTTTTGGCAAGGAAAGGGGAGAAAGAAGGGAAGTGTTTGGCAGAACAAGATAGGCAGTAAAAGTAATGATGTGAAACAGCCCTAAGTTAACAATTACAAATGAGACTAACCCTCATCTCACTAACGCACAGAGGATGGAAATATATAATTACTCACCATGCTAAACACCCTAAACGCTTACCAGGTCACTCATAGGTTTAAAAGACCTTCAAAGGCTTTCTGGAAAATTAGCTCCAATCTTGGCATTCAAGGCCTTTCACAGTCTGTCTCTAAACTACTTTTCCAGCCTCATCTTTACACAATATGCTCTGGCCAAAGAAGTCTACTTTCTCTTCACCACATGGTTCAGTGCTTTTGCTTAGGCAGTTCTCTCTCTCTCTGAAATGCTGTTTCCCCTCTTGACTCCCACCTCACCACTTCACTATACCTAGACATTTCAAGGCTCAGTTCAGTTACCAGCTCTCCTTCTAACAGGTCTTTTCCGCTGAGCCCCTCTGACAGAATTAATCTCTTTGTTGCCTTTCTCATAGCCTTTTAAAAAAACTTTAAACTTCTTACCAAATATAATACATATGTTGATATGGTTCGGCTCTGTGTTCCGCCCCACACAAAAATCTCATGTTGAATTGTAATCCCCATTGTTGTGGGAGGGACCTGGTGGGAGGTGATGGGATCATGGGGGTCAGATTTCCCTCATGTGATAGTGAGGGAGTTCTCACCAGATCTGAGGGTTAAAAAGTGTGTGGCACTTTCCCCTTTGCTCTCTCTCTCTCTCTCTCTCCTGCTGCCATTTGAAGACATGCTTGCTTCCCCTTCGCCCCTCTGCCATGATTTTAAGTTTCCTGAGGCCTCCCCAGCCATGCCTCCGGTACAGCCTGTGGAACTGTGAGTCAATTAAACTTCTCTGATTTATAAATTACCCAGTCTCAGGTAGTTCTTTATAGCAGCGTGAGAATAAACTAATATAACTATAGAGAAAAATGTTTATCATAAGTATACAGCTCACTTGATTTTTTACAATTTGAATATCAAAAAACAGAACATTGCCAGCATTTCAGAAGCCCATCTCATGCTCCCTTTTAGTCACCTGCTTCCCTCAAGGGTAATCACTATTCTAACAGTACAGATTCCTTTTACTAAAAATAAAAAAAAATTAGCCAGGAATGGTAGCTTGTGCCTGTAGTCCCAGCAACTTGAGAGGCTGAGGCAGGAGGATTGCCTGGGAGATCAAGTTTGCATGCAGTGAGCTATGATTGCACCACTGTACTCCAGTCTGGGCGACAGAGCAAGACCCTGTCTCCGAAAACAAACAAACAAAAACTCAAAACAACAACAACAAAAAACCCATAATGAAGCTTGAATAACAAAAATCAAGGCAGAAACTTGAGGACATAACTCAAGCAACTTACAAACGTGGCTTTCGCTTTCAGATATCTTTATTTGCAGAGCTGAGTTTCAAGCGGCTGTGAGCTGCAGCTTAAGCAACCCCCATGACAATCAAGTCCAATACTCTGTAGCTTCTAACAGACTACAAACCATATTATACTTCCCACTTAACATTCAATTCAACAAATGTGTCACTTACCCACATGTCCTCATTGCTATCATTCTAGTTTAGGCTCCCATCATGTTTCATCTAGAGTAGTAAATCCCTCACTGGTCTCCCTGCCTCCAATTTTCTGCCTCCAATCCATCCTAGCACACATTCTGAGATTAATCTCTTTTTTTTCAGTACAGGTAGTAAATGGCTAGCGCCAGTGCTAATACTAGTGATAGCAGTATGTATACCAAAATGAACAAAACATGATTCTTTCTGGAATGAACTTATAGTCTAGAAGTGGAGGGAGACATAGAAATGAATAATTTTAACACAGTTAAGTCATATGCGCTTTTTCTAAAGACTACCCTATTGGCCAGGAGTTGTAGCTCACACCTATAATCTCTCAGCACTTTGGAAGGCCAAGGTGGGAGTATCACTTGAGACCACGAGTTCAGAATCAGCCTGGGCAACACAGCAAGACATCATCTCTACAAAAAATTTAAAAATTAGTGGGGCATGGTGGCATGGACCTGTAGTCTCAGCTACTTGGGAGGCTGAAGGAGACAGATCACTTGAGCCCAGGAGTTTAAGGTTGCAGTGAGCTATGATCATCACACTCCATCCTGGGAGAGAAAGATCCTGTCTCTTTAAAAAAAAAAAAAAACAAAAAACAAAAAAAACAAAAAAACTATACTCTGACCAGAAGCCTATGTGTTCAAAGGCTTTTTTTTTTTTTTTTTTTTTTTTTAAGTCATGAGCTGGGTGTGGTGGCTCATGCCTAGCACTTTGGGAGGCTGAGGCAGGAGGATCACTTGAGGCCAGAAGTTCAAGACCAGCCTGGCCAACATGGTGAAACCCCGCCTCTACTAAAAATACAAAAATCAGCTAGGAGTGGTAGTGAGTGCTTGTAATCCCAGCTACTCAGGAGGCTAAGGCAGGAGAATTGCTTAAACCTAGGAGGCAGAGCTTGCAGTGAGCTGAGATCGTGTCACTGCACTCCAGCCTGGGTGACAGAGTGAGAGTCCATCTCAAAAAAAAAATGAATGCAAAACTTCATTTTTTTTTTTTGAGACAGAGTTTTGCTCTTGTTGCCCAGGCTGGAGTGCAATGGTGCGATCTCAGATCACCACAACCTCCGCCTCCCCGGTTCAAGTGATTCTCCTGCCTCAGCCTCCCAAGTAACAGGGATTACAGGCATGCGCCACCATGCCTGGCTAATTTTGTATTTTTACTAAAGACGGGGTTTCTTCATGTTGGTCAGGCTGGTCTCAAACTCCCGACCTCAGGTGATCCGCCTGCCTCAGCCTCCCAAAGTGCTAGGATTACAGGCATGAGCCACCGCACCACAGCATATTCATGGCTCTCCGCAATCTGACCCTAATTTACCTTTCAAGCTTTCCATTCTATTCTAGTGCTTGAGCATATCGTTTTCTTTCCTTAAACAGGATTCCCAAATGTGCCATGTGCTTTCCTGCCTCATTCCTTTCCTCAAATCATTTCTTTTGCCTGAAATACATTCCTTCTCCAGCTGTCTGATAAAATCTTACCTGTTCTTGAAAACCTACCTCAAATGCCACCTATTCTCTGACCATCAAGGCCTGAAGTAAACCATTCCTGTTAAAGTGAATTCCTAGAAATTTTCCTTTAAACAGGGAGTCCCTAACCCCCAGGCCACAGACTGCTCCTGGTCCATGGCCTATTAGGAACCAGGCCACAAAGCAGAAGATGAGCAGCAGATGAAGGAGCATTATCACCCAAGCTCCACCTCCTATCAGATCGGCGGCAGCATTAGATTATCATAGGAGTGCAAACCCTATTGTGAACTGCACACGTGAGGGATCGAGGTTGTGCACTTCCTATGAGAATTTAATGTGTGATGATCTGAGGTGGAACCAATCCAGCCCCCAATCCATGGAAAAACTGTCTTCCTCAAAACTAGTCCCTGGTGCCAAAAGGGTTGGGGACTGCTGCTTTAAACTACTCTTAGTATTTATTACATGTTGCCTTATATTTGTTGAATAAATGAGTAAATGAAAGTACTAGCTAGGGCCAGGCACAGTGGTTTATGCCTGTAATCCCAGCACTTTGGGAGGCCGAGGCGGAAGATCACTTGAGGTCGTGAGTTTGACACTAGCCTGGTCAACATGGTGAAACCCCGACTCCACTAAAAATACAAAACTTAGGCTGGGCATGGTGGCCCACGCCTGTAATCCCAGCACTTTGTAAGGCCAAAGGAGACAAATCATGAGGTCAGGAGATCAAGCCTGGCTAACATGGTGAAACTCCGTCTCTACTAAAAATACAAAAAATTAGTCAGGCGTGGTGGCGGGCGCCAGTAGTCCCAGCAACTCAGGAGGCTGAGGCAGGAGAACTGCTTGAACCTGGGAGGCAGAGGTTGTAGTGAAGTCAAGATTGTACCACTACACTCCAGCCTGGGCGACAGAGCGAGACTCCGTCTCAAAAAAAAACCAAAAAACCTAAATGTCCATTTTCATGCTACTAAGACATACTGAAAACAAAACAAAACACTAAATGAATGTTACGAATGGTATACATCAGGCACAATGGCAGACAAGTCATGGTCTCTGTTTTTTGGGTCTTACACATTCTTTTAAAAGCAAAGGTGTGGTTCTGCACACCATAGTATGAAGGAAAAAGGGTGCTATAATCTTAGATATTATAGGAAAAAACAAAGTGGCATTTAAAACAATACTACAGGCCGGGCGTGGTGGCTCACACCTGTAATCCAAGCACTTTGGAGGCCAAGGCGGGCGGATCACCTGAGGTTCGGAGTTCAAGACCTGCCTGACCAACATGGTGAAACCCTGTCTTTAAAAAGAAAAAAAAGAAATAAATAATAAAACAATACTACAAGTAGCTACATTAAATTAGATACATTAAATATCTACTATAGAATAAACATGAAGCTGGCTCCTTACAAGTAAGATTTTACTTAAATCATTCAAGCATTCCTCAGATATATGTTACTATCTCCCTTTTATAGTAAAGAAGCCAAGATTCAGAGAGACTAAGTAATATATGGCTTTCAGCAGAAAGTCATATATTTACAACATAGTTTACAACAAAAGTTACTGTTTCAGCCACTTGATTATTCCTAGAAATAGTTTCACACAGAGACAGCCCAAAACCAGGGAGCCCTTTCCCTTCCCTACCCTTTCTCTGAGAAACACGGTTAGCTCTTTTAATCTTACATGTTTTATATTTTATCATTGTAAGGGTGGCTTTGGGAAATTTCACTACTTTTTAATGAGTCTGTATAGCTGTATCAGCTTCTTTGGAGCAGAAGCAATTTATTACAATGGAATCATCAGATTTTTCTTTTTTCTTTTCCAAACACTAAGTTGAACCACAGCTACATTTAAACATTTCTGCACTGAGTTATAAAAGATTTCTACTATTACTGAACAGTATTGTCAATAATCAGCCTTACAAACATATTAATATTTAGAGACTAAACTACAGAAATATGAAAAGTTATGTAAGTCGCATGCAACAGTGAGAAGCGTTATATGGTAAAAAGGGCATTAACTTTAAGGTCAGAGAGGCTCAGTTTTGAGTCCCTGCTAATTTGCTATGTAAACACAGCCAAGTTACTTATCACCAAACACCAAGCTACACAGTAGGAATAGAAAGTAAAATGGAGATAACATCCACTTTGCAGGTTGTCATGTACACAGGAGTGTACATAAAATGCTGGCAATGCAGTATATCATTTCCCTTATTTCCAGATAAAATTCAAATCAAAAGTGATTTTGCTCAGAACTATAAACATAAGACTTTCCAAGCTTTTCACAAATAAGATCCCACTCAAATAACATTCTATCATTTTTCTTGTCTTTTAAATTAATCAATGACATAATTAACATTGAGAGTACCTAATTAACATAAGACAAACAATGTGATATTTTATCATCAAAAGCAACAAAGTAACAGCATGGTTAACCTGAGGTTACACATACAATTTTGGATGGCTTTCTAAAACACTAAAAACAGTTAATAAACCCTTCAAGATCCCCCTTTAAGGGACTTTAGGGATCCAAGAACCCCCGATGAGAAATTTAGGAAAGAAGGCTGGGCATGGTGGCTCACACTTGTAATCCCAGCACTTTAAAGACCAAGGTAGGAGGGGATCGCTTAAGCCTAGGTGTCCAAGAACAGCCTGGGCAACATCCGAAGACCCTGTCTCTACAAAATAAGAATTAGCCAGGTGAGGTGGCACATGCCTGTAGTCCCAGCTACTCGGTAGGCAGAGGTGGGAGGATTGCTTGGGCTCAGGAGGTCAAGGCTGCAGTGAGCCGTGAACACGGCATTGCACTCCAACCTGGGTGACCCATCTCAAAGAAAGAAAGAAAGAAAGAAAGAAATTCAAGAAAGACTTGAGACAGACAGAAAATTCCTTGTATCACCAGATGTTAGCCTACATAGATAATTTTCCATTCCTAAATGAAAGGTCAGAAGAGCCAATGATGTTTTCAGAGCACAGTGTATCCCAAGATGTGGGAGTCTAAACCCCACTGGAATTGCTCCTGGATTACTCTTCCCTTCCATATGGTCTCCACACAGAAGAGACCCATGTAGTCCCAAGGCAGAAATCACTAAGAGAGGTAAAGAATAGTCCTTCATGAATGCTTATTAGCTAATTTGTTAAAGGGCGGAAACAGAATGAGATTAAGGGAAAGGAAACAAAACCACTGATAGAGCACTCCAATGCCAGGAGCTTGGCATGTTAACATTTCATCTCAGAATTCTATCCAGCAAGGTGTTAATTATTTTATTTTTATTACTTTATTTTTTGAGATGGAGTCTTGTTCTGTCACCCAGGCTGGAGTGCAGCAGCATGATCTCAGCTCATTGCAACCTCCACCTCCTGGATTCAAGTGATTCTCCTGCCTCAGCCTCCCAAGTAGCTGGGACTACAGGCACGCACTACCACACCCAACAAATTTCTAATTTTTCTATTTTTAGTAGACACAGGGCTTCACCATGTTGGCCAGGCTGGTCTTGAACTCCTGATCTCTCAGGTGGTCCACCACCTCGGCTTCCTAAAGTGTTGGGATTACGGGGGTGAGCCACTGTGCCTGGCCTAATTTCATTTTATATTTCTAAAAACCAAAGATTGCAAAGGTTACATAACTCATCAATATCACGAAGTCCATAAATGGTAGAGTTTCCAGTTCAGTCTGACTTACTAAAGCATTTTATGCTTTGGGAGGCAGAAGAATTTTACCTTTTCAAACCTTTTACTTACTCAATGATAACGTTGTTGGGATCAAGGTCTTTCCCAGTCCCTTGGTTGACAACTTTCATGGAGAGGGAAACTTTTATCCTATCATTTTTCATCTGAAAGAGACCCAAAAAAAGTCACCAAAAACTTTAAATACATTATTTAGATGGCCAGTCTAAAATTAAGAGTCAATGTTTTCATCATTATAACAAACACTGAGCTTCTCTAATGGAGCATTTACTGTGCTAGGAATACTGTGGATACAAATAAGCGTAACAGGTAGACCCTACAGCAGAAGGATTTTAGGAAACAGTCTTAATCTCATTCCTGTCCCTCTGGGGAAAAGACAAAAACAGTCTTTTTGTCTTTAAAAGAGACAAAAACCCAAGACTTACAGAAATAGGCAGAAAATAAAAGCTGTTTCTTCCAGGTAAGTTCAGCATAGTGATTTGTTCAGAGATCCCCAAGCTCAGAAGAGGCTTTTGAACATTTGAGGAGACTAGATCTCCTTCTAGACTTGGTCTAGGGCTTCTTTAAGCATGAAGACATTTGTCACATTGTTGACTTTTTTGCTTCCCACAGCACATGAAGCATTTCTTAATTTCAGAGTCTTTGTATCAGTTATTCTCTCTCTGCATGGAATGTTCCTCTCCCAAGTCTTCCATGACTAGTTCCTTTTCTTTTAAGTCTCAGCTCATATACTATCTCCTCAAACAGTCCTTTCCTGACAACTAGAAATCTTCCTCCAATAGTGTTTGAACTCAATATAGCACTTAATATAACTTGTAATTATTTTATGTATATTTGTCTAGCCAGGCATGGAAATTCATACCTGTAATTCTAGCACTTTGGGAGGCCAAGGCAGGAGAATCACTTGAGCCCAGGAGTTTGAACCAGCCTGGGTAGTAACACAGTGAGATCCCATCTTTACAAAAAATTTTAAAAATTGGCCAGGTGTAGTGGTGCATGCCTGTAGTCCCAGCTACTCAGGAGACTGAGGTGGGAGGATCAGTTGAGCCCAGGATGCTGAGGTTGCACATAGCTGTGATAGTGCCACTATACTCCAGCCTGGGTGACAAAGAGATCTTGTCTCAAAAAAGAAAGAAAAATTGTCTCCTCTACTTATATTCTATATAAGCTCCATAATAGCTGGGATCATTTATATCTGGTTCACTCTTATATTTCCCAAACCTAGCACATATTAATTATTTAAATATTGTTAAATAATAATTCTTTCATGCCTATCTCCCATGCCTTTCTCTGGCAGAAGAACAGGACTCAGTGTATGCTGTTATTTCTCCTGTGGTCTGGCCCACACCCACAGCCCTCATACCCTCAATGGAGTAACAGGGTCCTTCAGATTTTTTTCGCTTTCTGTACATTGTATTGTGCCAGATATTAGGAAAAGTGACTGTAAACTATCTGTGTTCTTTTTGTTTTATCCCAAATTGAAGTGTATCTGGCAGATATTCTTTAAAGTTTGTGATAAACACTCATCCCACAGATCAAGCTTCCTTCTCTCTTTTTGGTTCTTTTTCTTTCCTCCTGCTGACCCTATGTGTAAACTTCAGGGAGGGAAGATTTACAAACATGCACTTATTGCACCACACTTTTATAGCTCATATCATTCCTTCTGAGTTTGCAAGAAGGTTTAAATTCAGAGTAAGTTCTAGTGGCAGGATTTAAAAATAAGACTATTAGTCACAATTAACAAAATTTACACACTCACTATCATAAAATACCAAGAAAATCCCAGCTCTTCCTAATCGTTTCTAACCACACGGAAGCTGCACAGAACTTTACCTCTCGGCCAATAAGCTTCACCCATACTTTGTCTCCGACATCTACTATCTCAGAAGGCTTATCCACCCGACAGGATGACATATGAGTTCGATGGACCAGACCTGGGCACAAGAAGAAGTAATATAAAGCAGGGGGCACATCTGGTATTTATACTCTAAACTGGAAAAGCAGATAAGAGTTGGGGATTGCAAGGGAAAAATAAAATTTTTCACTGAAAAGTGTGAAACTTAAAATTGCAAATTGAGACTGCTTTTTATATCCAATAAACCAACAAACATTCTTAAAATAATGTTCAAAGTGGCCAGGTACAGTGGTTCATGCCTGTAATTCCAGCACTTTGGGAGGCTGAGGCAGGCAGATTGCCTGAGCTCAGGAATTCGAGACTAGCCTGGGCAACATGGCAAAACCCAATCTCTACAAAAAATAAAACACACACACACACACACACACACACACACACACACACACACACACACACAAACTCTAGCTGGGTGTGATGGCATGTACCTGTAGTCCCAGCTACTCAGGAGGCTGAGATGGGAGGACTGCCTGAGCCCAGGAGGTTGAAACTGCAGTAAGCTGCAGTTGTGCCACTGCACTCCAGCCCAGGTGACAGAGCAAGGCCTTGGCTCAAAAAAAAAAAAAATAAGTAAATAAAATAGGCCGGGCACAGTGGCTCATGCCTGTAATCCCAGCACTTTGGGAGGCTAAGATGGGAGAATATCTTGAGATAAGGAGTTTGAGACCAGCCTGGTCAACATAACAAGGCCCCCATCTCTATTTTTTAAATATTATAAATCTTATTTTAAAAATAAAAAACAAAAAATTTAATGCTCCATATTAGTAAAGATGTGATAAAATAACTGTAGTTACACAATACTGATAGAAATGTAAGTTGGCAAAATTATTTAAAAGCAAAAACATATAGATGTTTATATCTTTGGTGCAAGAATATCAACAGAATTTTTTCCAAAGGAAAAACTCAAAAGAGCCAAAAAACTTAACAGACCTGAAATAACTTGCAGTCCAGCCTGGGCAAGATGGTGAAACCCCATCTCTACCAAAAATACAAAAATTACCTGGGTGTGGTGGTGTGAACCTGTGATCCCAGCTACTCAAGAGGCTGAGGTGGGAGGGCTGCTTGAGTCCAGGAGGCAGAAGTTGCAGTGAGCTGAGATTGTACCACTGCACTCCAGCCTTGGTGACAAAGCAAGACCCCTATCTCAAAAATAAATAAATAAATAACTTGCAATTAAACCTACAGAGGTTTAAAAATATATAAGAACCATAAAATAACCCTAATGAACAATAACAGAAAAACAGCACAGCAAACATGGTAAATCTGTTGAATAAAAGAGTAAACAGCCATATCAATTAATTACAAAAAATAATTATGATAGACGTTAAGTGAAAAAAGGAAATATAAAGGAGCCACTATTTCTAATCCATTAAATTAGCAAAATATTTAGAAAATAATAATATTCAATGTGGTAAAAGGATAGTAAAATAAGAAATATTACTAAGGCTAGAATAAACTTTTGGAAGTCACTTTGCAATGGCTACCAAGAATGATAAAATATTCATAAACTATTACACATTTAATAAAAAATAATTTAAAATCAAATAATTGCTGGGCATGGAAGCTCAGGCCTGTAATCCCAGCACTTTGGGAGGACTGCTTGTGTCCAGGTATTCAAGATCAGCCTAGACAATATAGTGAGAGCATCTCTACAAAAATTACGGAAAAATTAATCGAATATGGTGGTGCATGCTTATAGTCATAGATACTCAGGATGCTGAGGTGGGAGGATGGCTTGAGCCCAGGAAGTCAAGGCTACAGTAAGCTGTGATGGTGCCATTGCACTCCAGCCTAGGTGAGTGACAAAGCGAGACCCTGTCTCAAAAATCAAATTTATTAAGTGTTATTTTTAACAACACTTAATAAAACACTTATAACAGATGTCCTTTTCCTGTCTGTCCAAAATCCTTTCCTTGGGAGAACCACCTTGCTTATATTATACATATAAATGTCAGGATTATAAACTACAAAAAATTGCCAATGCCAATTTTTACCACCAGATGGCAAGAGTCTGCCAGAGAAAAGCAAAGAAGAGCACTGGAAAACAGGAAACAAAGCCCTGGGAGTGTAATCTGAGCACCTAATACAGCGAAGGCTGAAATCCCAGCAATAAGAGGAAAGAGACACAAGGGACAGAAACATAATTCAGAAACATAACTAAGATTTATCCTGGAAGCCCCTGACAAGACTGGCCAAAATGTTTCTCAATTAAGTTTCTGCCCCTTGCAACCAAGAGTTCTAATACTTAATTTCACTCTTAATCACTTCTGGGAACCTGTCCTAAGAAAATAACTTTATACCTAGGAAAAGCTATAATGCTTCAGGAAAAGTGATCTGCATCAAAATATTCAATGTATTTTTAAGACAGGAAAATTTAGAAACAACCTAATTTCCAACAAAAGGGTAACAATTAGGTCAATTGTGGTATAGTCACTTGATGGTCCATTCAAAAGATTTTTAAACAAGTCGATAATTCCTTCTTTAGTAAATATTTATTGAGTGCCTATTATGTGTCAAGTACTGTGGGTGTCCAGCATTTTCCCATTCTAAATAACAAAAGCATGATGCAAAATTATATAGTACCTTGCTTTAAAAACATTTTTAAAATTAGAAAGAAATGACTCTAAATTCTAACAATGGTTACAGTACTACAAGTTAACTTTTTCATTTATTTTCAATAATACATAATAGGATTACTTTGATTCTGGAGAAAATGAAAATAAATAATTATTCTGAATGAACATAAAGTAGTCATCCTGTCTAAAATAACTGCTCTCCCTAAAGTTGCTTGGGAAATTTATTCACCTCTATTCATTCTCCCACTCTCTTTCACATACACACACAGACACATACACACAAAGAGATGCACATGGGTACCTGCACATGCCTGAAACTCAAAAGTATCTGCCCTTTCTGTTTAGAGCTCCTACTGGGAGCCACTGCTTTCTCTATCCATCATCACTACATCTCTCATACCTACATAAGCTGATTCTGGAGGTTGATAGCCTACCTATCTAAACAACTGTGGAGCCTCTAAAATGTTTTAAATATATTATGTTTTTAATTTTAAATCAACACATTTTCTCCAAATTGGCTGAAATTCATGCAGGTGGGGTTTTATTTTTTCCCTCTATGATGTAATGAGCCAACTAGTCTAATTTTAAAGTTTGAAGAGCAAATTCAGATCCCACAAAGAAGAAACCCTTCACTTTTACTGTTTTTGGCTGCAACTGTCCTCTACTGGTTAAAACTAATCTTCTTCCTCTATTGCTAATGAAAGTTATGAAGTAATTAATGTTGAACCTAATATGCCTGAGAAAACATTATTCTTCTTCCCTAAAACAGAAAGTCTATTTACTGGTGTACCACATAGAAATAATGGCATCAACAACTTGTGATTCTCTCAACTAATTCCAAAGTATAATTTTTTTTTTTTTGATACAGGTATTTCTATCCTGGATAAATGTGACAAGTCTAAAACCATTAACAGTGAAAAACTAGAAACAACTTAAAATGTTATGAGGTACATCTGAATGACAGAATAAAGCCATTAAATTGTTTATACAAAATATTTTTTTAACGGGGAAATGTTTAAGGTTCATTATGTGCAAGAAGCTACAAATTTTAAATATAGAATACAATCTTAATCTCAACATATTAAATTGTATACACATATGTGAATATACAGAAATACAACAAAATGTTGGCCAGGTGAGGTGGCTCATGCTTGTAATCCTAGCACTTTGAGAGGCTAAAACGGACAGATCACTTGAGGTCACGAGTTTGAGATCAGCCTGGCGAACATGGTGAAACCTCATCTCTACTAAAAACACAAAAATTAGCCAGGTGTGGTGGCAGGCACCTATAGACCCAGCTACTTGGGAGGCTGAGGCAGGAGAACTGTTTGAACCCAGGATCGTGCCACTACACTCCATCCTGGGTGACAAAGCAAGACTCTGTCTCAGAAAAGAAAAGAAAAGAAATACAGCAAAATGTTAACAGTGCCTATCTCTGTATGGTAGTAACATCACATAATGATCATTTTCTGTTGTGGTTTTTTTCCCCTCTGTTTTTCTATGATAAGCATGAATTATTTCCAATCATAAAAATTATAACAAAATTAACACTAAATAATATATACACTATGATTAAAATAATGTGAAACTATGTCTCACATGGACATAGACTAAGAGGAAATATAAAAATAGTTATAATGGGGTACAGGATTATTAAAGTTGAGATATTAATGGCTTATTACCTTAAGGCCTTAGCTTATACAGTGAATTAAAAAAAGACATCGTCTAGCCCTTGCCCTCAGTCTTGAATGCAAATGTCAAGTAGGCAGTTGCATATGTAAGTCTGTAGCTCAGGGGAAGCATATGAACTATAGATACAAGGGCAGGAGTCTTCAGCATGCAGATACTTATGTACTAAAATACATTAACTAGAATGTCACTTTAGTGACTCGTTCAAAGAGAGACACAATTCACCAGTTTATTAATTTACAATACAAGATATACTTTCCTTATACCTGAAAGGTTCTCAGTCCTCATCTAGGTAAATTAGCTGCTGCCTAGGTATTTAATACCTGTACAATTACATTAGTGATCAGAAATTGCTCCCACATGGAATCACAACAAAAGGGAGACAACTATTTTTGAGATACCGTTTTTGCCCATGAAGGTTTAGTGGACTATCACTTCCTTATTAAAAAAAAATCCATCTTTACAGTTCATATAATCAGATTAATTTCTGCCCTAAATAAGGCAAGATAAACTCCACCAACTTCAAGCACTCAGCCTTTCTTTTACTATGTTTACTATGTTTTAAGCTGACAACTCCCTGCTTGTTCCCATAATCTCTCTCTCAATAGAATATTATCATACAGGAAGGGCATGGTGGCTCAGCACTTTGGAAGGCCGAGGTGGGTGTATCACTTAAGGTCAGAAGTTCAAGACCAGCCTGACCAACACGGTGAAATCCCATCTCTACTAAAAAAATACAAAAATTAGCCAGGCGTGGTGGCACTTGTCTGTAGTGCCAGCTACCAAGGAGGCTGAGGCATGAGAATCGCTTGAACCCAGGAAGCAGAGGCTGCAGAAAGCTGAGATCGTGCAACTGTACTCCAGCCAGGGCGACAGAGCGAGACTCAGTCTCAAGAAGAAAAAAAAAAAAAACACAGAATATTATGATATAATTAACTAGATTTCAGTCTCCTAAATTATAATTTCATCCCAATCCCTTTTCCCTGGAATTATACTCAGATTATCTTGTTTAAATCTTTAGTGCTCCCATCTCTTCAGTCAGATTTATGGGCAATTACTTGGTTTATTTCTATCTATGGCTGAACCCATAATCAATATGGGAGGATTCATGACTAGATTCATTCTCAGAAAGCAGTCCGAATTTTTGAGAGACTTCATTGTTACCACAGACACACCACCAAATGTTAGATGACATATATGCAGTAGAGGACACCATATAAAAGATTTGAGGCCCCTTCCCTTTGTGATGAGTACCTCACTATATATACTATATCCATCCATTCATTTAATCCTCTTTGACAAAGGTTCATAGGAAAACATAGTCTGAAATCATATAAATTATCCAGGGTCACAAGGCTGATAAATAACAGCAGTGCAATTCAACATGAGTTTATCAGGTCTACCTCATCATAACAATATTTTCCCCATTTTTCTTTATTAATCTGTATTATCCTTTCAATTAAAAAAAAAGAGAAAGATGACCTTACCTACAAATAGAGAAAGCATATCTAAATCTGTTCAAGCATATGCTCCAAAATCAAACAGAAACAAACAAAAATGCTTTGCTTGCCACACCACATGGAAGGGAGCTCTTCAGAGCAATCTGTGCCTGGATTTCTGACATCAAGCCATAAATAAATGCCCAAGGGGCATATCAAGTCTGTCATCAAGTTCAATAAACCGAACACGACACTTAAACAGAACAAGTCCCATCTGAGTGTCTGCTGTTAAAAATAAGGAAAAAAAAAAAAAAAAAAAAAACCCTGACAACTTGGAAAGGGCTAGCTCTTCAATCACCATGAGAGTAACGGATTGAGCCCACCATAGTCCCCTTAAAACTGTTGCCCCAAATGTGTTAGATTCAACATTAATTTCTTTCATAATTTCCACTGGCAATGAAGGAAAGAAGTGAAAATCTCAAATCATCAGAGGACAGCTGCAGCCAAAAAAATGTCAAAATGAAAGGTCATTGTTACCTCTGGGGAATCCAAATTCCCTCTCCACTTTTCAAGTCAGTCATCTCTCAATCAATGATATATGACAATAATATAAGCACATTAGTGAAAGTGTTTTAATATCCTTTATCTTGTTGGGATTAAGGATTCACTAAAACATTTACTAGACACCTACTATATTATAGGCAAATCCAAGGATTAATGAAACATGGTCCTGCCAGTCAAAAAACTCAGAGCCTAAAATACGCTTATCATTCTCATATCAGGGATAAGAAAATTAAGGCTCAAAGACTAGGCAACCTGCTCAAGAAGGCAGTTAATGGTAGAACTGAGACTAGAATTCATTCAGTGAGATTTACTGAACACCCACTCACTATACCTCAGGTATTGTATGTACTATGCTCTGACTCATCCAAACAGCCTAACCATTCACAATTCCATGGACTAAGTGCAACAATACTCATTTTTATTATATACCACTGTAATTTGTTTACATCACTAGACTGTAAGCAATCTGAGGGCAGCAAGGGATTTATGTTTCTCTTACCTCTGTGTTCCCACCAAAAAAAGCTAATCAGAACACAGAATTCAATAATTATTTGCTAAACCAAATCCACTGCTAAATATATTTGAGCTTCTATCATAAGCAAGAAACTCTGAAAGTATAATGTTAACAATCTCTGTTCTCAAAATTTCATAGTTTAGTGCTAAAGGGCAGAAGACAGTAGAAAAAAAAAAAAACAACAACTTTATAATTGTATAGGGCTGCACTGCCTAAAAAGATAGTCAGTAGTCATGTAGCTGTTTTAAGTTTCCATTTCAATTAGTTGAAATAAGTAAAATTAAAAAGTCAGTGGCTACTGTATCAGCACAGATGTAGTATAATACAAAAATACATTTGTCCCCCTTCCTGGCAAAAAACTAAAACTCCTGGGATTTACTAAGTGATATAGGACTGTATTCTGTTATTCATAATAAGCCCTTTTTGATTATACCTGAGTTTATGTTAATGAGTTGACAGAGTGAAGTCCCTAGATAGCCTCATGATGGACTAGTCACCAGAAAGACCAAGTGATTACAGGGCTGGAACTTTCTATTTTGAGACAGGGTCTTGCTATGCTGCCCAGGCTGGACTCAAACTCCTGGGGGGCTCAACTGATCCTCTTGTCTCAGTCTCCCAAATAGCTGGAACTACAGGCACTCACCACCATGCTAGCTTAGAGGACTGGAACTTTGAGTCTTACCCACCAATCTCCCAGGTCTGGGAAGAGGAGGGTTGGGAACTAGAGACTGAGCTCTATAAAAACTCCTATACATGAGATTTGTAGAGTTTCTGGGTTGGTAAACACATCCTAGGGCTGGGAGGGTGGCATACGGAGAGCACAGGAAAACTCCCCATCACACCTTACCCCACCCCACTCCACTCCACCCATACCCTGCCCTATGTATCTCTTCAATTATTTGGCTGTTTCTAAGTTGTATCCTTTATAATAAACTGGCAAAGAATAGTATCAAATCATTCATATATATATATATATATATATATATATATATATATATATATATATGTCTTTTCCTATACATACACACCTAAAATAAAGTTGTTTTTTTTTTTTTTGAGACAGGGTCTTGCTGTGTCACCCAGGCTGGAATGTAGTGGCATGATCTTGGTTCACTGCAACCTCTGCCTCCCAGGCTCAAACAATCCTCCCACCTCAGCACCCCCAAGTAGCTTGGACTACAGGTGCACACCACCATGACCAGTAAATTTTAGTATTTTGTAGAGATGGAGTTTCACTATGTTACCCAGGCTAGTCTTGACCTCCTGAACTCAAGCAATCTGCCCACCTCGCCTCCCAAAGTGCTGAAATTACATGTGTGAACCACCATGCCTGGCTGTGAAATTTAATTTATAAATTAAGCACAGGTATAGATTAGCAACAATAATAAAAACATACTGTAGTAACAGTTATCACACACTGTGGCTGTAACTTTTGCAGTTAGAAGTTCGACAGCAAAACTAGCATGAATTTTTCCTTCTTCACTATTTCATAACATAGAAGATTCATTCTTAGTGTAGATCTTAGCAACCACAAGATAGGACTACATTTTCTTTCCTTAATTTTCTTCAACCTTTTATTTTAGATTCTGGGGATACATGTTAAGGCTTGTTATCTGTGTATACTGCATGATGCTGAGGTTTGTAATCATCGCATTACAGAAGTACTGAGTACTCAATAAATTTTTCAACCGTTATACTCCCCTTCCCCTTCCTCAGTCCTCCCTCTGGTAGTCCCCAGTTTTTTCCTTATTAAGTGGAGAACTTTTACCTTTTCACTTAAAGGAAGCACTTTATGGCTTCTCTTTGGCATATCAAAATTGCCAGCATCACTATTACATTTCGGGGCCATTATTAAGTAAAATAAGGGTTACTTGAACACAAGCACTGCAATAGCAGACAGTCGATCTGATCACTGAGAAGGCTGCTAAGTTACTAACGGGAAGGTAGTGTACACAGTGTTGATGGACAAAGGTATGATTCATGTCCCAGACAGAATGGAGCAGGACAGTGCAAGATTTCATCACACTGCAACTTAAAACTTAGGAATTGTTTCTAGAATTTTCCCCTCAACATTTTCAAACCTCAGTTGACCTAGAGTAAACTGAAACTGTGGAAAGTAAAGTCACAGATGAGGGTGGAATACTGTAAAGTGTTTTCTTGACTTCTGTGAGCCATTCTGGCAAAGTCTCAAACCTAAGAAGGTGATGATGGAACCCGTGATTTACAACTGGTTAGTCGGAAGTACAAGTGGCCCAGGACTTGCAGCTGACAACTGAAGCAGGGGCAATTTCATGGGACTGAAATCTAACACAAGATCCAGATAAATAATGGCAGAATTGAACTGAGTCACTGGAGACCCAGTTGGTGTCCAGAGAACTGGGGAGTTGGTGTCAAAAAACAAATCAGAAAACATAAAGAATATTTTCATCAGCTGGGCACAGTGGCTCATGCCTGTAATCCCAGCACTTTGGGAGGCCAAGGTGGGTGGATCACCTGAGGTCAGGAGTTCGAGACCAGCCTGACCAATACGGAGAAACTCTGTCTCTACTAAAAATACAAAAATATTAGCCAGGTGTAGTGGCACATGCATGTAACCCCAGCTACTTGGGAGGCTGAGGCAGGAGAACTGCTTGAACCCAGGTTGCAGTGAGCTGGGATCGCGCCATTGCACTCCAGCTTGGGCAAGACTCCATCTCAAAAAAACAAAAGAATATTTTCATCATCACAGAAAGTTATATTGGATAATACTATGAGGGGGAAAGAAAATCTAGCTTAGGTTTGAATACTAGGAAGGGGTCTTCAACTCAGCGGTGGCTGAAGTATTCTGAGAACAGGAGATCTGGGAAACTAGCTCAAATTAGAATCTACCTTCCTGAGCCAAAGATGTTAAGATCTGATCAGACCAGAGTTATTTCCTAAGTCAGTCCTTTTAGGCTGAGACTTAATAATCTTCCCTCTTTATGGGCAGAGAAACTAAGATACACTGTAAGGAAGTCAATTGCTCAGGTTATCCAACAAACCTATAGATTTCAGGATTAAAACTCACAGAGTTTCCACCTAATTATTTGGCTCCCTGAGCTTTCCCTCCAAGTCTTGTCTCAGCCCAGCTGTCAGACTGACAGAGTGACTTATAAGCTGTCAGCCACAATCAGAGGCATCAACTGACAGGGTATGGATAAAGTGAGTTGAAAATTGACTGCTGGAAGGTCACAGGCCTTTAATCCCACACAGACCTCAAAGTGTCACATATTCCCAAGTAAGAGTGGGACTTTCAGGCACTGGCAGCTATGGCGAGTACACTAACAAGAAAACCTGTGCTCAGACATAAAGAGGTGAATATCCTATGGGATGGGGAAGAGTTCCACATCATTAAATCCCAGCCAACATAAAATGAGAAACTTAATTACAGACTGCTGACTGCCGACTGCCAGCTTGAAAACTGCTGGTAAACTATTTCTAATGCAAAGATGCAATTTGCAGAACAGTAGTCTACAAGGTTAGAGGCATGGATTATTATCTAAAGATCACCTCTTGGATTTTTTTTTTAACAGGAAAAAAACTTAAAAAAAAAAAAAAATTCTGGGCTGGGCGTGGTGGCTTCACCTGTAATCCCAGGACTTTGGGAAGCCAAGGTGGGTGGATTGCCTGAGGTCAGGGGTTCAAGACTAGCCTGGCCAACATGGTGAAACTCCATCTCTCCTAAAAATACAAAACTTAGCCAGGCATGGTAGCATGCGCCTGTAGTCCCAGCTACTTGGGAGGCTGAGGCACAAGAATCACTTGAACCCAGGAGGCAGAGTTTGCAGTGAGCCGAGACTACGCCATTGAACTCCACCCTAGGCAATAAGAACAAAACTCTGTATCAAGAAAACAAACAAGAATTTCCAAAAACCAAAGTCCTTCTTCAAAATACATCCCATCCTTAGCAAAACCAACTCTCCAGAGGTGACCATTGTTAATCTGTTGAATATTCCTCCAGCTTTTCTTCTAAGCATAGGCAGTAATTTAAAATATATAAAGAAAGAGAGAGATACAAAGGCATATGCACAATTGCTTTAAAAGGGTGGGGAAGGGAGATGCTATACAAACTCTTCTGCAACGTGTTTTTAAATTTTATTATCTTGGACTTCTTTCCAAGTCAGTAATTTCCTTTTTTTAAGGGACAGGGTCTCACTCTGTTACCCAGGCTAGAGTGCAGTGGCACAATCATAGCTCACTGCAGCCTCTGACTTCTGGGCCCAAGTGATCCTCCTACCACCACATCCAGCTAATATTTTTGTAAAGATGATGTAGCAAGATTCTTCAGGTGTCACTTTTCCAGCCAGAAGCCTCTGTGGCCAGCAGCGCCTTTGCCCGAGTTTTGCTTGAGCCTGCTGGACTCATCCTGCCCACTTGGCCTGGCATGTCAATCCAGTGAGTATAGCTCTCAGCATGGAGGAGACCTGGAGTGGGTAGCCCTTATCTGCAGGCAGGTCATCCTAACATCTGCAGCCCTCGCCAGAGAGGAGAGCCAAAGTGGGTAGGCCATTTCCACAGGTAGGTCCTCCCAATGTCTGCCCGAGTCTGGCTGAGTCCAGGGTTTTTAAGGTCTTCAAAAGTGCATGCTGATTGGTCCATGGGCAGCCATGGGCAGGCCCAGAAAAAGCACCATAAGTTCTCACTCTGGGCTACAGACTCTACCTGGAACTGACAGCCTGGCCCCCGTGCTTCAGACCATCCCTGGGTTGAAGGTGGGGCTTCACCAAGACTTGCCCCTTTCCACCCAGGATCCTATCTGCCTCTTGCCACCATCAATCATGTTGTCCATGACACCCACTGTTCTGTGCCCAGGGGTGCCTGCAGGCCTATGATGAGCTGCCCTCAGTACCCCCTTGGCCTCCCTCCTGTGCTCACTGACACCCAAAGTCCAGAGGGGGCCGAGGTGGTAGGAAGCTGGCATGTCTGCACCACCCCCAGGCATGGAAACCCAGCCAGGTTGCAACAGTGCTGAGGCTCGGCTTCAACTTTGCTCCAAAATCAGAGCAGGTGCTGGGAGTTGGGAGGGGCCAGGCAGCAGGAGCAGGAAGCCCCAAGAGCACAGGGATGCCTGGGTCTGCAGCCAGGGCTGGGGGACTACAGCTGTACCTGGGAGGGTGGGCTACTACCCCACCAACTCAGAAGAGGGCAGGGATCCTACTGTTCTTGGCTCCTGCCAGCTCCATGGAACACACAGCCCTGGCCACACAGCCCCCACTGTGGCTGGTGTCTTTGCAGCAGCCGCTCTAGACAAGCCTCCATTGCCATCAATGGGGTCCTGCTATGTTGCCCAGGCTGGCCTCAAACTCTTGGCCTTAAGTGATCCTCCTGCTTCAGCCTCCCAAGTAGCTGGGATTACAGGTGCATGTCACCATTCCCAGCTCATGTCAGTAACTTGAGATGTTTCATTGATTCTAAGATGCGCTTTCCCCCTCACTTTAATATCTCTGAAATGGGAATGCTTCTCATAATCAATGATGTTTTACAACTGTTATCAGTAGGAAGCAGTGTGATGGAATTGTGTGAAAACCTTCCATTGCATCTTTCTGGTAAGACAAAACCTAAGTGTGTCTTAGAAATACAGTCATTCTTTTTATCATCTGCATAGTCTACAAAACAATGCATATAATTCATGTAATTATCTACTTACACTAAATTCTCCAAAGGATTTCAGGATTAAAGGGTAATAAGCACATTAAAAGTGTTAACAGGCATTGCCAAAGTCTGTGAATTTATGCTCCTGACAGTAAATAAAAGTTTCCGTTTCCAACACTAGGTATAAAAAGCAACCTTTTAAAATATTTGTTAATCTCAAAGATTTTAGGAGTGTTTTAAATTTTTTTTAACATATTTGATAACTTTGTTGCCCTATGTGAAAAAAATTTTTTGAGATAATTGTACATTTACCTGCACTCACAAGAAATAATACAGAGATCTTATGTACACTTTACCCAGTTTTCTCCATTGGTGACATTTTGGAAAACTATAGTACACTATTACAACCAGGATGCCAGCATTGATACTGTGGTATAAGAAATACATATTCGATCTTTGTCTGTAGTTCCTGGCAAGAGTTCCTAAAACCCTTGGAATATTCTCAGTGATAGAAGTATTTTTTGTTATTCATTAAGTCCCTTAATGAGGTGACTATTGGTGGATCCCTAGATAGCTTTAGAAACAGAGAAAGCAACCATGTGATTAGAGAGGGTTAGAAATTTCAGCCCTACCCTCTGAATTCTAGGAAGGGGAGAGGGGCTGAAGACTGAGCTCTAATACTGAAGGCCAATAATTTAACCAACCATGCCTATGTAACAGATCCTCCATAGAAACCCCTAAGCAATGGAGTTTGGAGAGTACCCCAACTCCATGGGGACAGAGGCTTTGTACTTGGAATCCTTTGGGTCTCATCCTGTGTATATCATCCGACTGTTCATTTTTATCCGTTAAAATAAACTAATAGTAACTATAGCATTTTTCTGAGTTCTGTGAGTCATTCTAGCAAATTATCAACCTGGGGAGGGAGAGGAATGTGGGAATCCCAAAAATTGCAGCCAAGTGAGACAAAAGTGTAAGTAATCTGAGGATTCAATATGGGGACTGACATCTGAAGTGAGGGCAGTAATGTGGGACTGAGCCCTTAAGTATGTGGAATATGACGCTAACTCCCAGATAGTCAGTGTCAGAATTGAACTGAATTGCTGGACATCCAGTTGATGTTAGAGAATCAGAGAACTGGAGAATTGGTTAGTGCAGGAAAAAACATCTCAGATAAAATCCATTCGATCTTGTTCAAATTTCCCCAGTTTCACCTGTACTCATTTGGGTTTGTGCATGTATGTATATGTATTTAGTTCCACATAATTTTACCACATGTGTAGATTCATGTATACACTGCCACAATTAAGATACAGAACAGGTCCCTCACCACAAGGAGGCTTCATATTGCCACTTTCTTCCCCTTCTTAATACTTGTCAACCATTAAATAATTTGTTCTCCGTTTAGATAATTTTGTCATTTCAAGTATGTTACAAAAAAATCTTTGTAAATCATATATTTGATATGGGACTAGTATCCAGAATATATGAGAAATACTTGCCTAACTCAACAATAAAAACAAAAGTAACCCAATTTTTAAAAGGGAAAAGGCAGACATTGTGGCTCACACCTTTAATTCCAGCACTTCGGGAGGCCAAGGAGGGCAGATCACTGGAGGACAGGATATTGGAACCAGTCTGGCCGACATAGTGAAACTTAGTCTCTACTGAAAATACAAAAAATTAGCCAGACATGGTGGTGCATGTCTGTAATCCCAGCTACTCAGGAAGCTGAGGCATGAGAATCACTTGAACCTGGGAGACAGAGGTTGCAGTGAGCCGAGATTGCACCACTGCACTCCAGCCTGGGCACCAGAGTGAGACTCTCTCTCAAAAAAAGAAAAGGATTTTTTATTAGTCTGTTCTTACACTGCTAATAAAGGCATACAACACTGGGTAATTTATAAAGAAAAGACATGTAACTGACTCACAGCTCAGCATGGCTGGCGAAGCCTCAAGAAATTTAACGATCACAGGGAAAAGGGAAGCAAAATGTCCTTTTTCAAAGGGCAGCAGGAAGGAGAATGAGTGCCCCGCAAATGATGGTTTAATAAAAAATATAAAGCCACCATATCTTGTAAGAACTAACTCACTATCATGAGAACAGAATGGGGGAAACCACCACCACGATTCAATTATCTCTACCTGGTCCCTCCCACAACACGTGGGGATTAAGGGAACTACAATTCAAGATGAGATTTGGGTGGGGACAGAGCCAAACTATATCAGATTTGAATAGACATTCCCCCAAAAAAGATACACAAATGGCCAAACATGAAAAGAGGCTTAACATCATAAGCCATTAGGGAAATTAAAACCACAATGAGAGGCCGGGCGCGGTGGCTCACGCCTGTAATCCCAGCACTTTGGGAGGCCGAGGCGGGTGGATCACGAGGTCAAGAGATCGAGACCATCCTGGTCAACATGGTGAAACCCCGTCTCTACTAAAAATACAAAAATTAGCTGGGCATGGTGGCACGTGCCTGTAGTCCCAGCTACTTGGGAGGCTGGGGCAGGAGAACTGCT
>PVKV010026685.1:0-27603 GCA_004027835.1 Alouatta palliata
GAGACTCCATCTCAAAAAAAAATGTCAGGGCAGGCGAGAAGCAGAAGGACTGGCCCCCTTCTGCTCTCCCTTGCTAGCTAGATGGAGAACTGAGGCCCAAGATCCTACAGTGACTTAGGAGAAGAACAGGGCCTCACGTGTGGATTCCTGATACCAAAGGACAGCAGACCCCATAGCTCCAGAGGCCAGAGGAGGACCGTAAGGGAAGGAAGACCTTCCTGATTACCTAAGTTGCCCAGCCCAGGGACCTCTGGTTGGAGGGTGCGGGGCTGCGATTCCCCATCGCCAGAGCACTGCAGCCAACACAGTCAGAGCGTGTGGTGCAGGCCGAACCTGCCAGGGGTGGAGACGGGTTTCTCTCTTGGCCACCTTCCCTTTTGTGGGTTTGGAACCCAGATGTGTTCCCCACATGGGATCTTGGGGTTCCAGAAGGCCTGTTTTCCCTTCCACATCCCCCAGATCCAGCGCAGTGCCTCTGGGCAGCTCCAGGGCGCAGAGGCCACAGGCACTCAGGACGTAGGAAGCATGTAGACCCACAGCAGAGTATCTATTTGGGGAGGGAAACTGGGAGAGGGTCCGGCCAAGTGGTGGCTGCTTATCAGAGCAGACTGGCTCTGAGAAAATAATCATAGACAGGTGGGGACCCCGCTATTCTCCAAGCCAAGGGGGTGGGCTGTGGTTTTCAGGCGCTTGGGCCCTTGCCTTGGCGCTGTGCCCCAGGGCTGAACTCTGCGGCCCACACACCCCACAAAACTAAAGCCGGCTTTCTGGGCCCCGGTGGCTGTGTCTCCCTGGGCCTATTTTCTCCCCACCCTGGTTGTTTACATGCCTCTGTGCCACGAGGCTGGCTGCTCTTTGAAAGCTGAGTGTTGCAGGCTGGGTGCCTTGGGAAGTGGATTTGGACTTGGAGTTAATATGAGGATGTCTACTGGGGAGAGCTCTCGCAGGCAGTGCCTGGAGAAGGGAGGGCAAAGAGGCCAAACTGGGGCAGAGGGAGAAGTCGAGCTGCGACAGGCCCAACTCCAGCCTCAGCTGCCTCACTGGGAGCTTCAAATGACCTGTCACTGCCCCCACCAGGCTTAAATAGCTGGGCCTGAATTAATACCCAGCTGGATCAGTCCTTGAATATGAGGCTGTCCAGAGAAAGGCATGACCTAGGAGGAGGCACATCTCTGCAGCCGAGGCAATCCCTGGAGAGCTGAGCGCCCACGACCCTCCCACCACCTGGGCAAGTCCTTCTTGAGGCACATCTGGACATTGTGTCTCTGTGTCTGCTGTTCTGGGTTTTAGTGGGCTTTTTTGCTTTTCTTTTCTTTTCTTTTTTGAGACAGAGTCTTACTCTGTCGCCCTGGCTGGAGTACAGTGGCATGATCTCGGCTCACTGCAACCTCCGCCTCCCAGGTTCAAGCAATTTTCCTGCCTCAGCCTCCTGAGTAGCTGGGACTACAGGCACCTGTCACCACGCCCAGCTAAAACCATGTTGGTCAGGTTGGTCTTGAACTCCTGACCTCTTGATCCACCTCCCTCAGCCTCCCAAAGTGCTGGGATTACAGGCGTGAGCCACCGCACCCGGCCTTTTTAGTGGGCTTTTGAGAAATGCTTGGTGGATAAATGAATGCATGAATGAAATAAGCCCCTCACACACATTGGTCTCACTCTCCTCATCTATTGAATGGAGATAACGTTTTCCACACTGATGCTGTGAGGGCCAAGCTCGTCATAAACACCAAGTGCCATGGGCCTATGAGGCCTCCCCCGCTGTCTTTCAGTTGAGGCCCCCGAGGTTAGGGGAGGACACGGAGGGGTGGGGTGGGCTTGGCAGTTCGTGGTTGCTGCTTCAGGGGAAACCACAGCTGCCTTTGCTGGGGCAGTCAGTGAGGCCCAGCAGAGGGGAAGATCACATGCAAGGTGGGCTGTGGGCACTGAGTCACTACCCAGAGGAAAACCACGGCCTCAGGAGTCCAATGCCAAAGGACCCGTGGCAGGTGAGTTGAGCCAAGAGCTAAGCAGACAGGAGCTGGTATCTGGACAGCCACCTCACCTCAAGGCCCAGCCCTGTCCCATCCCACAGGGGCAGCACCTGCTGTATGCTACAGGAGGGGCTGGCTCAGTGGCAGATCTCTGAGCCCAGGACAGAGCAAGAGCTGAATGACCCTGAGCCAAAACCATCCCTCTCTGGTTCTCCCCTAACCCTGGGAAAACAGGGACAATTCTTGGGTTTGAGAACATTCATGGCTGGGTGTGGTGGCTCACGTCTATAATCCAAGCACTTTGGAGGCCAAGAAGGGCAGATCACCTGAGGTCAGGAGTTCAAGACCAGCCTGACCAACATGGTGAAACCCCATCTTAAAAAAAAAAAAAAGACAGAGAGAGAGAGAACACTCATCTATAATATCATCATCTGAAGGTTCGATGCTTTCACCATCATCATTACAGTCTGGAGTGCTGCTGTTTGGCATGTTGTGTTCTGCTGATTCCTCTAATGGCTGTGAAACGTCTTCGTCAGTTTCCTTCTCTTTGCTCTTTGTAGGAAAACGAACAATTCTGAATTAACTGTGTGCAATGAAAGTTAAGACAAAAATATTTAAAGGTGATATCTCCAGTGTATAATTTTTACACTTTCTTGAAAGATGGCCTAATGCTTTGCACAAGGCAGTAAGAAAACTGAAAACGGGTGGACTATCAAAGACTCATGTCGCTATTGAGTCATTTCTCTCAGGCAATTTCATCATTCTTCTGTTTTCTTACTAGTCCGTTTTTTCAAAGCGTGGTTAGGAGTAGTTGGTGAGTAATGATGAAATAGTTCCTAAGAGAATACAATAGCAAAATGTTTTGTTTTTTTTTTCCCGTTGTTATTGTTGTTGTTTTTGGAGATGGAGTCTCGCTCTGTAGCCCAGGCTGGTCTCGAACTCCTGGCTCAAGCAATCTGCCCTACTCCGCCTCTGAAAGTTCAGGAATTTCAGGCATGAGCCACCACACCCAGCCCTTCATTCTTTTTTATTAAAAAAAAAAAAAAAAGTGACTGGGCGTGGTGGCTCATATGGGAGGCCGAGGCGGATGGATTACCTGAGATCAGGAGTTTGAGGCCAGCCTGCCAGCATGGTGAAACCCCATCTCTACTAAAAATAAAAAATAAAAAAATTAGCTGGATGTGGTGGTAGGCACCTGTAATCCCAGCTACTCAGGAGGCTGAGACAGGAGCATTGCTTGAACCTGGGAGGTGAAGGTTGTAGTGAGCCGAGATCATGCCATTGCACTCCAGCCTGGGCAACAAGAGGAAAATTCCATCTCAAAAAACAAACAAAACATAAAAAACTAAAAGTTCTCTTTGGTTTCTGGGAGACCTCTGTGAACAAATAAAATTCCTAAAATAATCCTCATAAATCATTTGAACTGCTCAAAAAAGAAACTTCAACCAGGAGTGATGGGTCATGCCTGTAATCCCAGCACTTTGGGAGGCTGAGGCAGGCAGATCGCTGAGCTCAAGAGTTCAAGACCAGCCTGAGCAACATGGCAAAACCCCCCTCTACTAAAAATAAAAATACAAAAAATACAAAAATTAGCGGTACGCTAGCTGGGCATGGTGGCACGTGCCTGTAGTCCCAGCTACTCGGGAGGCTGAGGCAGGAGAATTGCTTGAACCTAGGAGGCGGAGGTTGCGGTGAGCCGAGATCGCGCCATTGCACTCCAGCCTGGGTAACAAGAGCGAAACTCCATCTCAAAAAAAAAAAAAAAAAAAAAAAAAATTAGCGGTACGCATCTGTTGTCCCAGTTACTTGGGAGGCTGAGGCAGAAGGATGGCTTGAACCTGGGAGGCAGAGGTTTCAGTGAGCTGAGATCATGCCATTGCACTCTAGCTGGGAAACAGAGTGAGACCCTGCCTCAAAAAAAAAAGAGAAAGAAAGAAATTTAAATTTAAAAGTTAAAATTGAATTTGGGTCTAATAGCAGTGGGGCACGGTGACTGACACCTGTAATCCCAGCATTTTGGGAGGCCCAGGCAGGTGGATCACAAGGTCAGGAGATCGAGACCATCCTGACCAAAATGATGAAACCCTGTCTCTACCAAAAATACAAAAATTAGCTGGGCATGATGGTGGACACCTGTAGTCCTAGCTACTCAGGAAACTGAGGCAGGAGAATTGCTTGAACCCAGGAGGTGGAGGCTGCAGTGAGCCAAGATCGTGCCACTGCACTCCAGAGCAAGACTCTGTCTCAAAAAAAAAAAAAAAAAATTATGTCTCACAGACCCCGAAGGTATATTGAGAGTTAAAATTAAATTCCCCAAGGAGGACTTAGCTGAAGGTCCACCCCTCCCTGTGCCCAAGGAGGGAGGAAACGGCAGATAGAGACTGTGACATTAAATGAGACCCCACCCAAATGTCAAATTATAAGCAAGAAATGCAAATAAGTGCAAGTGAGGACGATATTGAGGACCCTGGTACCCCTGGTAAACACAGAATATGGGCTCCTTTGGGTGATGGGGAGTTCCAAGACAGCTACCCCATCCTTCTTCTGGGTCTCCCCTACAGCCCCTCTGGCTGGGAGACCCAGGCCTGCAGGCTGCTTTTGCTTCTTTACTCCCTTTCCCAGCACTGACAGAATTCTCCTGTTGCCCACTGGAGCGCTGAGGCTTGGCACACCAGCCAGTCTGCTCCCATTGCTGCAGGCAAAGGGCCTTTGGCCACCCACAAAGTCCTTGTGAATCATCCTAGAGCAGGGTCAGCCGAAGGCCCTGTACTGCTGGGCACTGGGAGCCCCGAGAGCTGTTTCCCACACGGGTTTTTTTTTTTTTTTTTTTTGAGACAGTCTCGCTCTGGTGCCCAGGCTGGAGTGGTGTGGTGCAATCTCAACTTACTGCAACCTCCACTCCCCAGGTTCAAACGATTCTCTTTTTTTTTTTTTTTAAAGATGGGGTTTCACCATGATGGCCAGGCTGGTCTTGAACTCCTGACCTCAGGTGATCCACCCACCTCGGCCTCCCAAAGTACTAGGATTACAAGCGTGAGCCACCGCGCCCGGCCTCAAGCGATTCTTATGCTTCAGCCTGCCAAGTAGCTGGGACCGTAGGTGCGTGCCATCATGTTCGGCTGATTTTTGTATTTTTAGTAGAGACAGGGTTTCACCATGTTGGCCAGGCTGGTCTCCAGCTCCTGACCTCAAGTGATCCATTTACCTGAGGACCCTGAAGGTACACTGAGAGTTAAAAATGAAATCCCCCAAGGAGCACTTAGCTGAAGGTCCACCTGTCCTTGTGCCCAAGTAAGGAGGAAAAAGTAGAGACTGTGACATTGAATGAGACCCCACCCAAAGCACTGAACTCCTTGGGGAATTTCATTTTAACTTTCAATATACCTTCAGGGTCCATTATGCATCCCAAAGTGTGGGGATTACAGGTGTGAGCCACCACGCCCAGCCTCCCACAAGGGTTTATCATCAATTTACAATACCATCACAAGTATCGGGGAAAATCGAGGCTCAGAGAAGGACAGTGACTTGCCTGGGGTTGCCTAGCAAATCATCACCAGAACAGGGATCATAGCCAGACCTTCTGCTGCCTGTTCAGAGCCTTGCCTTCCCTCTATGGGCCCAAGGCAGCTCATGCCATCCAAGGGTACAGGGGGCACAGGCTACTTAAACTCATGGGACACCATGGGGGCTTGCATCCAGAAGGTTCCCTTTCATGAGAAGAGACTGTCATTGTACTTGTTCATGGGAGGTAGGAGAACCTATTTGTTAAGAGCTCAGGCTCAGGAGTTTACAGTGTGTGGGTACTTATCCCAGCTGTACAACTTATTCCTGTGTGGCCCTCAGAAGAGAACCTAACCTCTCTGTGCCTTGGTTTCTTTACCTGTTGGGGTGGTGGGAGGTTGAGTCCGTTTGGATGCCAGATCAGCAGCTCCCTCAGATTCCCTTAGGTCTGGGGGATTATGATCAGTAAGGGAGACAGACCCTCACAGGACTCCAAGAGTAGGATCTGGACTTGTCCAGACATGGACCCTGCAGCTGGAGAGTGGCACTGGGTATGGGCACTAGGGTGTCAGGACAACAGGGCATGGTGAATGGTCCCACGGCACTTCTGAGCTCTCTCAGCATCCGCTCCCTTCCCTCACAACCACCTCACATTCATTCAGCCGTTTCTCGTCGGCCCAGCTTCCGCAAACTCATTCTTTCCATTTCCTCATCTTTCAGCTTCCTGGGCATGACCTCAGAGTCCAGACAGCTTTGTGGCTGCTCTGAAACACACCCTTTCAACTTAGCCTCAGCCACTCAAACCCCTGAGGGAGAAATCTGATTCCAGCCACGGCAGTCAGTGATCTTAGATTTACCCTACCATGGTAAACAACCATAAATTTTAACTGGGCAAAATAGAATATCCAACAACAGTTTGTAGGCATTGGACAGCAGCCAATGCAGGGCTGCGATCGTTGGAGAAGGAGTGCACATGAGGTGAGCCTCACTTTTTAAAATTTATTTATTTATTGTATTTATTTTTTTATTTTTAAGACGGGGTTTCACCATGTTGGTCAAGCTGGTCTTGAACTCCCGACCTCAGGTGATCCGCCCGCCTTGGCCCCCAAAGTGCTTGGATTACAGGCGTGAGCCACCATGCCCAGCCGAGCCTCACTTTTTTGTTATTGTTTGGTTTGGTTTTGTTTTTTTGAGACAGGGTCTCACTCTATCCCTCAGGCTGGTGTACAGTAGCATGATCTTGGCTCACTGCAACCTCCACCTCCCGGATTCAAGCAGTTCTCCTGACTCAGCCTCCCAAATAGCTGGAACTACAGGCGTGCGCCACCACACCTAGCTAATTTTTGTATTTTTAGTAGAGATGGGGTTTCACCATGTTGGTTTTGCCAGGCTGGTCTCAAACTCCTGACCTCAGGCGATCCGCTTGCCTGAGCCTCCCAAAGTGCTGGGATTGTAGGCATTAGCCATCTTGCCTGGGCAAGATCCACATTTAAATTGCTTTCTCCATGAAGTCGTTTCCCAAACTCAGGTGCAAGGAAGTGGACCAAGCAGGAAGTGACAGTCTTAATGGGCCAAGAAAATAAATACCTGCAATTGCCTTTGGAGTGCAGGTACAAAAATCTGTGTAAAGATCCCATCTGGTTCCTTGGCTGACTCCTAACCTCTACATGTTCAGGGTGAGTCTCTGAAAGATCCAGCAGAGAACAGCCATGGAGAAGCTGGAGAGCTGGCTATGAGTTCAACAGCCAAACAGTGCTGGAGGACTTTGGAATTCAGGCCCAGGCAAAGGGGAGAGACCTTTGTGAATACCCCAGGGCTTCAGTTAGGATTTTGGAACAGCTGCATACACCCCAGGAGTAAAGGCTATTCCCTAGGAGAAAGGGCAAAACTGAAATGACCCCTCTAACAAAGCCTAAAACCAAGCCTCTATGGATCCAGGTGACCCATTGGTAATTTAAATGCTCACCAAAACAAAACTTAACACTTTAGCATACTTTAGAGGAAAATAACATAATTCAGAAATTCTAAAATGTAGCAACTACAATAAAAAATTGCTAGATATGTGAAGCAGGAAAAAGTGACAAACAGTTGAAAGATAAAAGAGGTAACAGAAACAGACCCAGAGATGACCCAGATAGTGGATTTAATAAACAAGTGTCTTTTTTGTTTTGTTTTGTTTTGTTTTTTATATAGAGACGAGGTTTCATCATATTGGTCAGACTGGTCTCGAACTCCTGACCTCAGGTGATCTACCCGCCTTGGCCTCCCAAAGTGCTGGGATTACAGGCGTGAGCTACTGCTCCCAGCCAACAACTGTTTAAGTAAAATTAATATGTTAAGGCGAATAGAGCAAGACATGGACAAAACATGTTAAAAGACTGAGTACTTAAACAGAAAATCTAATTCTTTTTTTTTTTTTTTTTGAGACAGGATCTAGTTCTGTTGCCCAGGCCAGAGTGCAATGGTGCAAATCTTGCCTCACGGCAACCTTGACCTTCCAAGCTCAAGTGATCCTCCCACCTCAGCCTCTAGAGTAGCTAGGACTATAGGCATGCACCACCACACCCAGCTAATTTTTGTATTTTTTGTAGAGACGGGGTTTTGCCATGTTGCCCAAGCTGGTCTCAAACTCCTGAGCTTAAGCGAACCACCAGCCTTGGCCTCCCAAAGTGCTGGGATTACAGGCGTGAGTCACTGTACCCAGCCAAAAAACTGATATTTTGGACTGAAAAACATATTTGAAATTAAGAACTCACTGGATAGGTTTAGCAAGAGACTATATACAGCAAAAGGCAAGATTAGTGAACTTAAAGACCAGTCAATAGAAATTATTCATATGGAATCACAAAGCAAAAAAAGAATAATAAAAGGAAAAACAGAACTGAGTATGAGAGATGCATGGGACATGCTCAAAAGATCTAACATATGTGTTTGGAATTCCTCAAGGAGAGAAGAAATAGGAGAGAAGCAGAATTTGAAGAAATAATGGGCTATGCATGGTAGGTAGCTCATGCCTGTATTCCAGGCATTTTGGGACTGCTGAGGTGGGAGGATTACTTGAGCCCAGGAGTTCAAGACCAGCCTAGCCAACATAGCAAAACCCTGTCTTTATAAAAAATACAAAAATTAGACAGGCGTGGTGGTGTACAGCTGTAGTTCCGGCTACTCGAGTGGGAGGATCAGGATCACTTGAGCCTGGGAGAGTGAGGCTGCAGTGAATCACGACTGCACCACTGCACTCCAGCAGCCTGGCCAACTCATGCCCGTAATTCCAACACTTTGGGAGGCCGAGGAGAGGGGATCACCTGAGGTCGGGAGTTCACGACTAGCCTGGCCAAAATGGTGAAACTAAAAATTAGCCAGGCATGGTGACATGTGCCTGTAATCCCAGCTACTTGGGAGGCTGACACACAAGAATCACTTTAACCCAGGAGGCAGAGGTTGCAGTGAGCCGAGAGTGTACCGCTGCACTTCAGCCTGGACGACAGAGTGAGACTGTGTCTCAACAAAAAAAGAAAAGAAAAAGAAAAAGAAATAATGGCTGAGAATTCCACACATATGATGAAAGGCATCAACCCATAGATTCAAGATTATCAATGAGCTCCAAGCAGAGTAAGCATAAAGTGAACTACACTTAGGCTCATCATAGTTAAATTGCTGAAAATCAAAGACAAAGTAGAAAGTCTTTTTTTTTTTTTTTTTTTTTTTTTTTTTAATAGAGACGGGGTTTCACCATGTTGGCTGGGATGGTCTCCATCTCTTGACTTCATGATCCACCCGCCTCGGCCTCCCAAAGTGCTGGGATTACAGGTGTGAGCCACCGTGCCCAGCCGAAAGTCCTAAAAGAAATCATATATATATTGTTTCTTTTCTCGCACCACCATACCCTGCTAATTTTTGTATTTTCAGTAGAGACGAGGTTTCACCATGATGTTAGTCAGGCTGGTCTCGAACTCCTGACCTTGTGATCTGCCCACCTCGGCCTCCCAAAGTGCTGGGATTACATGTGTGAGCCACTGTGCCCGGCTAAAATAAACCATATTTTAAAAAAGAGAGAGAGAGAAAACCAACATACAATTGATGGCAGACTATGGAAACCAGACAACAAAGAAATCACGTCTTTAAAACGCTAAAAAGGGCCAGACGTTGTGGCTCACGCCTGTGATCCCAACACTTTGGGAGGCCAAGGCAGGCAAATCACTTAAGGCTAGAAGTTCAAGACCAGCCTGGCCAACATGGCAAAACCCCATCTCTACTAAAAATACAAAAATTAGCTAGGCATGGTGGTACACGCCTGTCATGTCAGCTACTCGGGAGGCTGAGGCACAAGAATCGCTTGAACCCAGGAGGTGGGGCTGAAGTGAGCCGAGACTGTGCCACTGCACTCCAGCCTGGGCAACAGAGCCAGACTCTCTCTCAAAAAAGAATAATAAAAGACCAAAAAAAGATAAAATGCTAAAAATACCTCCCATGCTACAATTCTATGCCCATTTCAAAACATAAAGTAAAAGAAACATGTCAGACAGACAAAAGCAGAAAGAATTTGCTTTGTTACTAGCACATGTCTGCACTATAAGAAATACTAAGGCTGGGGCCGAGTGCGGTGGCTCACGCCTGTAATCCCAACACTTTGGGAGGCCGAGGCGGGCGGATCACGAGGTCAAGAGATTGAGACCATCCTGGCCAACATGGTGAAACCCCGTCTCTACTAAAAATTAAAAAAAAATTAGCTGAGTGTGGTGGCGTGCGCCTGTAGTCCCAGCTACCTGGGAGGCTGAGGCAGGAGAATTGCTTGAACCCAGGAGGCAGAGGCTGCAGTGAGCCGAGATCGCGCCACTGCACCCAGCCTGGAGCCTGGTGGCGCCTGTCTCAAAAAAAAAAAAAAAAAAAAGAACTACTTGAGGCTGGGTATGGTTGCTCATGCCTCTAGTCCCAGCACTTTGGAAGGACTGCTTGAAGCCAGGAATTCAAGACCACATGAGCAGCATAGTGAGACCACATCTCTTACAAAAAAATAATAAATTAGCCAGGTGTGGTGGTGCATACCTGCAGTTCCAGCTACCCTGGAGATGGAGGCCACAGTGAGCTGTGATTGTGCCACTGCACTCCAACCTGGGTGACAGAGCAAGACTTAGTCTCGTCTCAAAAAAAAAGAAAAGAAAGGAAAAGAAAAAGAAAAACTTGAAGAGGTTTCTTCTTCTTTTGTTTTTGCTTTTGCTTTTTATTTTTTGAGACTGGGTCTTGTTCTCACTCTGTCACCCAGGCTAGAGTGCAGTAGCACTATCACAGCTCACTGCAGCCTTGGCCTCTCCGGCTCAGGCCATCCTCCTGCCTCAACCACCCAAGTAGCTGGGACCACACCACACATGAACCATCACATCCAACTAATTTTTTAAAAGTATATATAGACTGGGAGCAGTGGCTCACTTCTGTAATCGCAGCACTTTGGGAGACCAAGGCAGGTGGATCACCTGACGTCGGGAGTTCGAGATCAGCCTAGCTGACATGGTGAAACCCCCGTCTCTACTAAATATACAAAATTAGCTGGGCGTGGTGGTACATGCCTGTAATCCCAGCTACTTGGGAGGCTGAAGCAAGAGAATCACTTGAACCCAGGAGGTAGAGGTTGTAGTGAGCTGGGATTGTGCCACAGCACTCCTGCCTGGGTGACAGTGTGAGACTCCGTCTCCAGAAAAAAAAAAGTATTTGTAGAGACGGGGTCTCCCTGTGTTGCCCAGGCTGAGGGAGTGATGGAAAATGATCATCACTTTAGGCTGATGGAAAATGATCCCTGATGGTATTGCAAGAAGGAATGAAGAGCATAGGCAAAGAGTAAAAATGTGTCTAATGAGAATCAAATATTGGCTATTTAAAACAACATCTCATAAGACTTTTTACATAAAATATATGAGACCCAGTGTGGTGGCTCACACCTGTAATCCTAGCACTTTGGGATGCCAAGGTGGGAGGACTGCTTGAGGCCAGAATTTTGGGACCAGCCTGGGCAACATAACAAGACCCTACCTCTAAAAAAATTAAAAAATTTTTAATTAAAAAAGAAAATTACCCAGGCATGGTGGTGCATGCCTGTGGTCTCAGCTACTGAGACCACAGTAGCTACTGAGACCTCCTGATAAGGCGGGAGGATCGTTTGAGACCAGGAGGTCAAGGTTGCAGTGAGCCAAGAACATGCCATGGCCCTCCAGCTTAGGCAACACAGCAAGATCCTGTCTTAAAAAAAAAAAAAAAAGTAAATATATGACAACAATAAGACCAAAGAGGGGAGGGAGCTAAATGGGAGTTAACTGTTACAAGGTTATTGCATCATTTAAGTGTAAATTGTAAATGCTCTAACTTAATGTAGATTGAAATAAAACAAATCAAGGATGCATATTATCATCTCTAAGATGATCACTAAAATAATAGTAAAAGAAAATGCAATTAAAAAGCTAACAGTAGGCCGGGCGCAGTGGCTCACACCTGTAATCCCAGCACTTTGGGAAGCAGAGGCGGGTAGATCACGAGTTCAGGAGATTGAGACTATGCCGGCCAACATGGTGAAACCATGTCTCTACTAAAAATACAAAAATTAGCGGATTGTGGTGGTGCGCCCCTGTAATCCCAGCTACTCGGGAGGCTAAGGCAGGAGAATGGCTTGAACCCCAGAGGTGGAGACTGCAGTGAGCAGAGATCTTGCCACTGAAGGCTGGACAGAACGAGACTCCATCTAAAAAAAAAGCTAACAGAACAAAATGAAATTCGTTTTTAAAAATATTGACTAATCAAAGGGAAGCAGGAAAGGAGGAATAAAGGAACAAAAGATAAACAGAAAACAACTTGATAAACCCACCTACGCCAGTAATTGCAATTAACGTAGATAGTGTAAATACGAAAATTAAAAGACAAACACTGGCCGTGCACAATGGCTCATGCCTGTATCCCAGCACTTTGGAGGCTGAGAAGGGCAGATCACTTGAGGTCAGTAGTTCAAGACCAGCCTGGCCAACATGGTGAAACCCCACCTCTACTAAAAATACAAAAATTAGTCAGACGTGCTCTCTTGAACCCTGGAGGCGAAGGTTGCTGTGAGCCGAGATCGTACCACCACACTCCAGCCTGGGCCACACAGCGAGACTCTGTCTCAAAAAAACAAACAAACAAATATTGTCAGATTAGATTAAATAACTCCAACTCTGCTGTTTATTAAAAGCACACTTTAAATATAAGGACTTAGCAGGCACAGTGGCTCACCCCTATAATTCCAGCACTCTGGGAGGCCAACGCAGGCAGATCACTTGAAGTCAGGAGTTTGAGACCAGCCTGGCCAACATGGTGAAACCCCCTCTCTACTAAAAAAACAAAAATTAGCAGCAAGGTGGTGCACGCCTGTAGTCCCAGCTATCTGGGAGGCTGAGGCACAAGAACTGCTTAGATACAGGAGGTGGAGGTTGCAGTCAGCCGAGATCGCACCACCACACTCCAGCCTGGGCGACCTAGCAAGACTGTCTCAAAAATAAATAAATAAAATAAAATAAAATAAAATAAACATAAGGACATAAAAAGGTGAAAGTAAAAAGTTAGAAAGCAGTATTTCAGTCAGGTGTGGTGGCCCGTAATCCCAGCACTTTGAGAGGCTGAGGCGGGTGGATCACAAGGTCAGGGGATCAAGACCATTCTGGCTAACATGGTGAAACTCCGTCTCTACTAAAAATACAAAAAACTAGCCAGGCGTGGTGGTACACACCTGTAGTCCCAGGTGCTCAGGAGGCTGAGGAGGAGAATCGCGTGAACCTGGAAGGCAGAGATTGCAGTGAGCCTCGATGGCACCACTGCACTCCAGCCTGGGCAACAGAGCAAGACTTGGTCTCAGAAAAAAAGAAAGCAAGCAATATTTCATGTCAGCGTTATTCCCAAGAAAGCTAATATCAATATATTATCCAAACTTTAAGTGAAGAAGTGTTACGAGAGAAAAAGTGGAATATTTCATAATAATCAAACTCCGAAGGAACAGTTGATTTGGCCCAACTTGTCCAGCCAGTCCAGGTCACAGGTGTGACCAGCTGTGAATTGGTGCCCAGAATGTGCTGGGGCTAGGAGAGCTGCTCCTGCAGCAGCTCTGAGGGAAAAGGGTGGGTCCCTTGCCATCCTGGTCACTTTTCCTCATTTGCCCCTGCCCTTCCCTGTTGTATGTGTAAACCCGGAGATGCCAGACTACGTTTCCTGTATCCTAGGCAGGCTCTTAGCTGCTAGGGACTCAGCCTGAATCTGGCTGCACAAATACTCCAAGCATGACTGTGAGCTGTGGTCCAACCAGGATTCTCATCCCAGGGCTGTGGCCTTGCAGTGGGAGTCAACAGTTGTCCCTGGACAATTCCGTTTTGTTGGCCTGAATCGCTATTCCCATGGACAGTGACCTAGTGAGCTCCTAACTGGTAGCTCTGCCTCTTCCCCTGTCCTAGTGGGCGGACAGGTCTTTGCCACTCACCAGTTGGGCAGGCTGGGTAGGACAGGGCCTGCAGCTCCTGAGAGGGATACAGTTCTTGGCTGATTCACCTTAGCCAATTTCACTCAATTTCTGTGTCCTCTTTTGCCTGTGCCACAGAGAAAGTGGTGGGAAGGGGCAGATCACGATCTCTGTGGCCCTAGATTCTGGCCCCTGCCTGGATTGCTAGCTCTGACATCTGGTATTCTGCTCCTGCAGACACTATTCTCTCCCTCCAATTCCAGCCACTCCTGCCCCGCCGGTCGGATCCCTCTCTCTGAAACAGGAGGCGAGACATCTTTCGTGGTTCCCCGTCTTTGGCGTCCCTTCCTTGCTATTCTGCCTGCCTTCACGATCCTGCCACATGGCTGGACCGGCCTCAGCCACAGCTCCTGCCTCACTGGCTAGTTCTAAGCCCTGCTCACCCAGGTAGGTCCTGACCCTGGGCTTGTTTAGGTGTTGCTGCCACTTGTATTCACTTTGCCCACAAGGTCCTCCCAAGACACATTACCCATCCTGTGGGAGTCCAATGCTTTCTGTCAGATTGTATCAGCTGTGGCTGGGACATGGCATGTGATGATTACGATGAATGAATTTAACTGGTTTTAACCTTGTTCGGGTGCTGTGGGTTGAAGAACACAGGCTCTGCAGACAGGTCTGGGTTCCCATCCCATCTCAGCCACTTATTGCTCTGTGATTCTGGGCAAGTGACTTAATTTCTTTCAGTCTGAGCTTCCTGGTCTGTAAAATGGGTTAGTATCTATCCCCTAGGAGTGTGGTGAGGGATAAATAAGATGATGTGTGTGAAGTGCTTGGCACAGTACTTGCTTGGCAGATGGATAGTGCTTAATACTATAGACAATGGATATGGCTACGTCTGAGGAGCTCAGCTAACTGTGTTACACATATTCTAAGCACAGACAGCATATTTCTACTCTGTTGTAGCAGGAGCGGCTGTGAGAAACGGATCTCTCGGACACCGAATATGGGAGGGAGGAGTTTAATTCGGCCAGGAGCAAGGTGGTATAGTTGCCTCAACAGCCAAGCTCCCCTAACAAAGGAAGGTCCTTTCTTTACATGGGCTTATACTTTGGATATTACACGTGGAAGGATCTTAGGTTTATAGCTTAACATATGAAAAGGGTCTCAGTTTACAGTCTTAGGAATTACATGTGAAAAGGGCTACGGTTTACAGTCTTAGGAATGAAAAGGGGAAGTTTACAGTCTTAGGAATTACATATGAAAAGGACTATGGTTTACAGTGTTAGGAATGAAGAAAAGAGAAGTTGACCTGAGATGCCTGAGTCTCCCTCTTCATTGTGGCTAGGTTTTTCTGTTTTTAAAACATTCTGTAACATATAAAAATAATATAATTAATACCTGTATTCTGGGTGGGCACAGTGGCTCACGCCCGTAATCCCAGCACTTTGAGAGGCAGAGGCTCGTGAATCACCTGAGGTCAGGAGTTTGAGACAAGCCTGGCCAATGTGGTGAAACCCCGTCTCTACCAAATATGCAAAAAATTAGCCAGGTGTGGTGGCGCATGCCTGTAATCCCAGCTACCTGGGGAGGGAGGAGAATCGCTTGAACCTGGGAGGCAGAGGTTGCAGCGAGCTGAGATCGCACTACGACCCTCCAGCCTGGGCAACAAAGCAAGACTCTGTCTCAAAGAACAAAAGAACAAAACCTGTATGTATACCTGCTTCCCAACTAAAAAATAAAACATTCCCAGTTCCTTTGAAGCCTCCTGTGTCTCCTCCCCAGTCACATCTCCGCTCTCCACTCCAAGGTCACTGCCATCCTGAGAATATGGTGAAAACGGAGGCCATGAAGAAGTGGTAAGGCAATGTAAGCAGACAGGCAGACCCACGGTCAGGTTTAGCAAGTTTTCTTCACCCACAGGCAGTGAAGGCAGCAGCCTGGCTTGTAGACTATGGGGGTTATATAGGGGGTTTGCAGGTAGCCAGGTGCTATTCTAAGAAAAACTGCATCTTGGTTCTTAGGTGCTAACATTCTGCTTAATTGGGTCACCATCCTGGGTTCAAGAGCCGGGTGCCACCACATCCTGGAACCCAGGTGCCCTGTTTGCAAGGCTTGAGGCTGTTTTTGTTGTGAGTTCGGCTTTGCAGGGGAGAATGGAGAGGGGGTCTATGGGCTTGTCTTGCTGTGACCCTAACAGGCGATACCCACCCTGCACAGCCAGTGATGGTCTAGAGAAATCCAGGGCTCCCACACCCTCCAAAGTAAGGCACAGTGCCCCCTTCTCTAGAGTCCATGGGTGCTGAGTGGGGAACCTGGACTTCTAATTCCACCACACAGCAAGGAGGCAGCAGCTCTCCTCCTGTGCTGGAGTAGCGTCATAGGAAGCAAGAAGGTTTCAGTAAGACCCAGAGTTGCGTCATACCTCACATGACTGGGCCTCAATAGAAAATCACCAGTCATGCAGAGAACCAGGAAGATCTCACACTGGATGAGAAAGGACAATGAATCGATGCTAATGCCATGATGATGGAGAGGTTAAAATTGTCTGGTGAAGAGGTTAAAGCAGCCGTCATAAAATGCTTCATGAGCAATTGCTAACACACTTGAAACAAAAACATGGGAAGTCTCAGGAAAGAAGTAGAAGATACAGGCCAGGTGCAGTGGATTGTGCCTGTAATCCCAGCACTTTGGGAGGCCAAAGTGGGTGGATTACTGGAACCCGGGAGTTTGAGACCAGCCTGGGCAACATGGCAAACCCTTGTCTCTACAACAAATTAGCCAGGTGTGGTGGTGCTCACCTGTGATCCCAGCTACTCGGGAGGCTGAGGTGGGAGGATTGCTTGAGCCTGAGAGGTCAAGGCTGCAGTGAGCCATAATCACACCACTGTACTCCAGCCTGAGCAACAGAGGAAGACGCTGTTAAAAAAAGGAAAAAAAAAAAAAAACAGGCATGCCGCAGAAGGACAGAGGGAGGAAGAGAGAGAGAGAGAAAAGAACCAAACAGAAATTTTATTATTTTTGTTGACAAAGAAAGATTATATACTTATGGTATACAAATGATGTTTTGATATATGCAGACATTGTGAAATGGCTAAACCAAGCTAATTAACATATCCACTGCCAAATGGAAATGTTAGAACTGAAAAAGACAATGACTACAATTTTAAATTTTAAAGCTCAGTGGATGTGCTCAACAGAAGAACGGCAGGGACAGAAGAAAGAATCTGCGAACTGAAACACAGAATAGAAATTACCCAATCTGAACCACAGAGAAAATAGACTGAAACTGAGCCAGAAAGAAAATAGACTGGAAGGGGAAAAAAAACAGTTTCAGGGACCTGTGGGACCACAAGAAAGATGTAACATGTCACTGGCATCTCAAAAGGTGAGAAGAGCACATCAGATGGGCTATATTGTGGTGGCCATCTGGAAAATATCGTGAGCTACATCCATGTTAATGCATGGAGCTATAGTTTCCTGTTTCACTACAATATAGTATTCTGTTGTGTGATTGAACCACAATTCATTTATTCACTCGACTATAATGGGTATGTGGGCTATTTTGTTTCTGATCTACTAAAAGTGCTCTGTGACTATTCCGTCCATGTCTCCAGGATTAGAACTGCTGGGTCACAGGGTGTGGGAATGTTCACTTTTACCAAATAATGCAAAACTCCTCTTCAAAGTGGGTGTACTCATCACACATCCCACTGCAGTTTCATAGTTACATTTCACCAGCATTTTCTCAGTCTTCTAATTTTTTCCAAACTAGTGGGCATGAAATGATAATTTGTGGTTTTAATTACCCTTCCCTTTTTACTAATGAAGTTGAGTATATTTTCATACATTTAATGGGCCATTGGTGTTTTCTCTTCTGTGAAATACCTGCTTATGGTTTTGTTCTGTTTTATGTTTGTGAGACAGAGTGTCACTCTGTCACCCAGGCTGGAGTGCAGTGGTGTGATCTCAGCTCACTGCAACCTCCACCTCCCAGGTTCAAGTGATTCTTCTACCTCAGCCTCCCGAGTATCTGTGATTACAGAGGCCTGCCACCACGCCTGGTTTTTATATTTTTAGTAGAGATGGGGTTTCATCATGTTGGCCAGGTTGGTCTTGAACTCTTGACCTCAAACGATCTGCCCTGCTCGGCCTCTCAAAGTGCTGGAACTAACAGGCATGAGCCGCCGCACCCAGCCCCGATCATATTTTTAAACATTTTTCTATTGAATTTTTTTGTCCCCCTAATTCATTTATAGGATCTAGTCACTAATATTTTTTCAGTGAAGTGTGTGAAAAGCTTTGTTATGATTTGATGGAAACAGTACTAAATCTATAGATCCATTTGGGGAGAAATAACAGCTTTATAGCATTAAGTCTATTTATGAACATGGTATTGCTCTTCATTTGGTTTTCTTATTGCCTTTCAGTAAGGTGCTATAATTTTCTACATAAAGGTTTTACGGCTGGGCACGGTGGCTTACGTCTGTAATCCCAGCACTTTGGGAGGCCAAGGCAGGTAAATCACAAAGTCAGGAGTTCAAGACCAGCCTGGCCAAGATGGTGAAACCATGTCTCTACTAAAAATACAAAAATTAGCCAGGCACAGTGAGGGGTGCTTGTAATCGCAGCTACTGGGGGGAGGCTGAGACAGAGAATTGCTGGAACCCAGGAGGTGGAGGTTGCAGTGAGCAGAGATCACACCATTGCATTCCAGCCTGGTGACAGAGCGAAACTCCATCTCTCAAAAAGAAAAAAGGTTTTACAGGGCCAGGTACAGGGGCTTATGCCTGTAATCCCAGCACTTTAGGAGGCCAAGGTGGGTGGATCACTTGAGCCCGGGAGTTTGAGACCAGTCTGGGCAACATAGCAAGACTCCATCTCTTTAAAAAAAGGTTTTTACACATTCTTTTGTTAGATTTATTTTCAATATCTTATATATTTTTCATTGCTATTGCCATTTTTTTTTTTTTAAGAGACAGGGTCTTGCTATGTTGCCCAGGCTGGAGTGCAGTGGCTATTCACAGGCATGATCCCACTACTAATCAGCACGGGAGTTTTGACCTGCTCCGTTTCCAACCTGGGCCGGTTCACCCCTCCTTAGGCAACCTGGTGGTCCCCCACTCCCGGGAGGTCACCATATTGATGCTGACCTTAGTGCAGACACCTGATCGGCATAGTGCACTACAGCCCAGAACTCCTGGGCTCAATTGATCCTCCCACCTCAGCCTCCCAAGTAGCTGGGACTACAGGCACGCACCACTGCGCCCGGCACCATTGCAAATTTTTAAGTTGCGTTTTCTTTTTTATTTTTTGAGACAGAGTCTCACTTTGTTGCCAGGCTGGAGTGCAGTGGTGACATCTTGGCTCACTGCAACCTCCGCCTCCCTGGTTCAAGCGATTCTCTTGCCTCAGCCGCCCGAGTAGTTGGGACTACAGGTGTGCACTACCATGCCCGGCTAATTTTTGTATTTTTAGTAGAGACGGGGTTTCACCATGTTGGCCAGGATGGTCTTTATCTCTTGACTTCTAGATCCTCCTGCCTCAGCCTCCCAAAGTGCTGGGATTACAGACTTGAGGCACCGCACCCGGCCGAAGTGTACAATTTCATATGTTTTGACATAGGCGTACAAATCATCACAATCAACCTGGTGATCACCTTCAGGTGGGGCACGGTGGCTCACGCCTATAATCCCAGCCCTTTGGGAGCCAAGGTAGGTGGATCACCCGAGGTCAGGAGTTTGCGACCATCTCCCCCCTGGCCAATATGGTGAAACCCTGTCTCTACTAAAAATACAAAAATTAGCCAGACATGCTAGGTGCCTGTAATCCCAGCTACTTGGAAGGCTGGGGCAGGAGAATCACTTGAACGCTGGTGGTGGAGGTTGCAGTGAGCTGAGATTGCACCATTGCACTACAGCCTGGGCAACAAGAGTGAAACTCCATCTCAAAAAGAAAAAAAAAAAGACAATCACAACCATCAGCCCCAAAGGTGCCCTTGCACTTCTTTGTTAATTTGATTCTTCTCCCACCCTGCTCCCAGGCAATCGCTGGTCAAATTTCTATCACCATAGATTAATTTGCATTTTCCAGATTTTAAATTATTTCATTTTATTTTATTTTATTGAGATGGAGTCTTGCTCTGTCGCCCAGGCTGGAGTACAGTGGCTCACTACAATCTCCACCTCCCAGGTTCAAGCGATTCTCCTGCCTCAACCTCTCGAGTAGCTGGGATTACATCACACTCAGCTAATTTTTGTATTTTCAGTACAGACAGTTTCTACCATCTTGGCCAAGCTGGTCTTGAACTCCTGACCTTGTGATCCACCAGCCTCAGCCTCTCAAAGTGCTGGGATTACAGGTGTGAGCTACTGCACCTGGCCTATTTATTTATTTTTAGAGATGAGGTCTTGCTCTGTTGCCCAGGCTGGAGTGCAGTGGTGCAATCACTGCAGCCTCAAACTCCTAGGCTCAAGTGATCCTCCTGCCTCAGCCTCTTAAGTAGCTGGGACTACAGGCACACACATCTGGCTAACTTTTTTTCCTATTTTTTTTAGAGACAAGGTCTTGCTATATTGTTCAGGCTGGTCTCGAATTCCTGGCCTCAAGCGATCCTCCCACTTCTAGGATTTTATATAAATGGAATTATACAGGATGAGTTTTTTTTGTCCAGCTTCATTTACTTAACATAATTGTTGAGATTCATTCACTTAGTGATCCACACCGTACACAGTAGTTCATTCTTTTGTGTTGCTGAGTAGTATTCCATTGTGTGGATGTTCCATCATTTGCTTACCACCCACTTGTTGATGGACAATTGGGTTATTTCCAATTTTGGGCTATTACTAATAAAGCTGCTATGTACATTGACGTATAGTCTTTGTATGGGCATATGCTTCCATTTCTTTTGAGTAAATACTTAGGAGTGCAATGGTTAGGTCACATGGCAGGTGAATAATTAATGTATTTTTCTTTTTTGAGACAGGGTCTGATATGGTTTGGCTCTGTGTCTCTACCCAAATCTCATCTTTAATTGTAAATCCCCATGTGTTGACAGAGGAATCTGTAATCTCCACGTGTTAAGGAAGGAAAGTGATTAGATTATGGGGGCCGTTCCCCCAAGCTGCTGTTCTCTTGATAGTGAGTGAATTCTCACGAGATCTGATGGTTTTATAAAGAATAGTTTTTCCTGCACGCTCACTCTTCCGTCTGCTGCCACCATGTGAAGAAGGTCTTGCTTCTCCTTGGCCTTTCACCATGATTATAAGTTTCCTGAGGTCTCCCCAGCCATCTGGAACTGTGAATCAATTAAATCTATTTCCTTTATAAATCACCCAGTTTCAGGTAGTATCTTTATTGCAGTGTGAAAACAGACTAACGCAGGGTCTCGCCCTGTCATCCAGGCTGGAGTGCAGTGGTGTGATCACACCTCACTGCAGCCTTGACCTCCCAGGCTCAGGTGATCCTCCCACCTCAGCCTCCTGAGTTATCTAGGACCAAAGCCATGTGACACCATGCCCAGCTAATTTTTTTTTTTTTTTTTCAGATGGAGTCTTGCTCATCACCCAGGCTGGAGTGCAGTAGTGCGATCTCGGCTCATTGCAACCTCTGCCTCCTGGGTTCAAGCGATTCCCCTGCCTCAGCCTCTCAAGTAGCTGGGACTACAGTCGCGCCCCACTATGCCCGGCTAATTTTTTGTGTTTTTAGTAGAGACCAGTTTCACCATGTTAGCCAGGATGGTCTCAATCTCCGGACCTGGTGATCCACCAGCCTCGGCCTCCCAAAGTGCTGGGATTACAGGCATGAGCCACTGCGCCCGGCAGCCCAGGTAATTTCTTTTTTAAAAATTACTTACCCGGCAGGGGAGATACCATGATCATGAAGGTAGTTTTCCCAGGGCAAGTCTTATTCATTGCACTCCGGATGTGCTGACCCCTGCGATTTCCCCAAATGTGGGAAACTCGACTGCATAATTTGTGGTTGTGGGGGACTGCATTTGCGCTTTCCCCTGGTTAAAAAAAAAAAATTACTTGTAGAGATGGGGTCTCCCTATGTTGCCCAGACTTGTCTTGAACTTATCTGGGTTACTTGTCAAGGTTCAAATGATCCCTTTGCCTCAGCCTCCCATAGTGCTGGGATTATAAGCATGAGCCACCCTTCCCTGGCTATAATTAACTACTTAAAAACTTACGGCAGGGCACAGTGACTCACGCCTGTAATCCCAGCACTTTGAGAGGCCGAGGCGGGTGGATTATGAGGTCAAGAGTTCGAGACCATCCTGGCTAACATGGTGAAACCCCATCTCTACTAAAAATGCAAAAATTAGCTGGGCGTGGTGGCGTGCGCCTGTAGTCCCAGCTATGAGGGAGGCTGAGGCAGGAGAATCGCTTGAACCTGGGAGGTGGAGGTTGCAGTGAGCCGAGATGGCGACACTGCATTCCAACCTGGCAACAGAGCAAGACTCCGTCTCAAATTAATAAATAACAAACATACACAAATACTTCCCTACTCTGTCCCAAAGTGGTTACATTATTTTACTTTCTCCCAGTAGCGTATGAGAGTTTCAGCTTCTGCACATCCCCAACATTTGGTACAGTTAATTTTTTTAAATGTCAACCATTGCAGTCGGGGCATAGCAGTCTGTCTCTGCGGTTTTAATTTGCATTTAACCAGCCGGGCGCGGTGGCTCACGCCTGTAATCCCAGCACTTTGGGAGGCCGAGGCGGGTGGATCACGAGGTCAAGAGATCGAGACCATCCTGGTCAACGTGGTGAAACCCCGTCTCTACTACTAAAAATACAAAAATTAGCCAGGCATGGTGGCACGTGCCTGTAGTCCCAGCTACTCGGAAGGCTGAGGCAGGAGAATTGCTTGAACCCAGGAGGCGGAGGTTGCGGTGAGCCGAGATCACGCCATTGCACTCCAGCCTGGGCAACAAGAGCGAAAAAATTCCGTCTCAAAAAAAAAAAAAAAAAAATTGCATTTAACCAATGACTTATGACATTGAACATTTCTTAATATATTTCTTTGCCATCTGTATCTCATCTTTATCAAAATGTCTATTTAGATCTATATTTTGTCCGTTTTTTCTTTTCTTTTTTTTTTTCTGAGACAGGGTCTTATTCTGTTGCCCAGGCTGGGGTGCAGTTGCACAATCGTGGCTCACTGCAGCTGCAACCTCCTGTGCTCAAGGATCCTCCCCTTCAGTCTCTGAGTAGCTGAGACCACAGGGATGTGCCACCAGGCCCAGATAATTTTGTATTTTTTTGGTAGAGATGGGGGTCTTAGTGTTGGCTCAGGCTGCCCTCTAACTCCTGGGCTCAAGCAATCCTCCTGCCTCCACCCCCAAAGTGCTGAGATTATGAGTGTAAGCTACTGCACCAGCCTCTTTTATCCATTTTTTTAATCGGGTTATTTGAATTCTTATTATTGAGATGTAAGAGTTTTTTATATATTCTAGATACAAGTTCTTTGTTGGAAATGTTTTGCAAATATTTTCTCCCAGGCTGTGGGTTGCCTTTTCATTTTTGTAAACAGTGTCTTTTCAAGATAATTGGGGCCAGGCATGGTGGTTCACCCCTGTAATCTCAGCACTTTGGGAGGCCGAGGTGGGCGGATCACCTGAGGTCAGAAGTTCGAGACCAGCCTGGCCAACACGGCAAAACCCCATCTCTACTAAAAATACAAAAATTAGCTGGGCATGGTGGCTCACGCCTGTAATCCCAGCTACTCAGGAGGCTGAAGCAGGAGAATCGCTTGAACTCGAGAGGCGGAGGTTGTAGTGAGCCAAGATTGCACTACTGCACTCCAGCCTGGGCAACAAGAACAAAACTCTGTCTCAAAAAAATAAATACGTAAAAATAAAATAAAGTTAATTGGTTTTAAGCAATTTGCTCATGATGTAACTTTACGTCGTTTTCTTCAGGTTTCTTCTGTTTGGGGTTCATTGAGCTTTTTGTAATTACTGTTAATTTTCATCAAATTTAGAAATTTTTATGCCATTATTTCTTTTAGTATTTAAGTCTCTTCAACTCTCTCCTCTTCTCCTGGGACTTCAATTACACGTATATTAGACTTTGATGTCCCACAGTTCATTGATCCTCTGCTCCTTTGTTTTTTATTTTTCCAGTCTTTGTTCTCTCTGTATTTCCTTTTGGATAGTTTCTACTGCCTTGTCTTCAAATTCAGTAATCTGCACTTCAGTGCCTAGATGGCTGCTAATCCCATCCAGTCTATTTTTAATCTCACATATTGCAATTTCCTTATCCAGTAGTTTTGAATTCGGATTTTTAGAAATAGATTTCATGTCTCTTATGCTCAGGATTTGTCTACCTTCCTGAACATACAGAGAATGTAATTTCTGTTTTAATGTCCTTGTCTACTAATTCTGCCTATCATTGATGTCATTTCTCAGTCTCTCTATAGATTTATTTTTATTATCATTATGAGTCATATTTTCCCACTTTTCATATACCTGGTCATTTTCAATTGCATGCAAGATGCTGTAATTTTAAATCATTATATTCTGGGATTTTTCCTTTTAATTTTCAACTTTGGTCTTGGAGACAGCTAAGTAACTTGGAAACAATTTGACCTTTTTGAGGCTTGCCTTTAAGGGCTCATTTGGCAATACTCTATTTTCTGAGTCCTCTGTCTGAAACTGGTTTATCAGGAGGTCTTTCTACTCTGCCGTTGGAAACATGAAATATCCCCAGTTCTGTGAGTTCTGGTGATGGCTCTGCCTGTCCTTTCCAATGGCTCTTTCCCCAGCTGTGGTAGTGTCCCCACACATCTGCACTGATCAGCACTCAGATGAAGATTGCAGATCACTGGAGCTCTCTTTTTCTTTTTTAAAATTTATTTTATTTTATTTTATTTATTTATTTAGAGACGGAGTCTCACCAAGTTGGTCAGGCTGGTCTCGAACTCCTGACCTTGTGATCACCCACCTCGGCTTCCCAAAGTGCTGGGATTACAGATGTGAGCCACCGCGCCTGGCTGGAGCTCTCTTTTTCTATAACCTTTCTCTTTTGCAGTACTCTGCCTTGAAAATTCCAGCCACCTCCCCAAATGCTTAACTCTCTTTCCTCAGCTCAGGTATGCACATGAAAATACAGGTTTTTTTGTGTAGTTATACATTTTCTTTTCTCACAGATAAATACCTAGGAGTCAGATTGCTGACTCATATAGTAAGTATGTGTTTTACTTTGCAGGAAACTTCCAGATTTTCTTCCAAAGAAAATGTATCATTGTGCAATTCCACCCAGCAAAACGGCTACACCATTCAACAATTTCACCCAATAGCATAGAAGAATTCTCTTCTCATTTTTTCTTTTAGTCTTTCTAGTAGTTGTGTAATGGTATCACATTGTGGTTTTTTTATTTTTATTTTATATATATTTTTTGAGACAGACTCTCATTCTGTCGCCAGGCGCCAGGCTGGAGTGCAGTGGCGTGATCTTGGCTCACTGCAAACTCCGCCTCCCTGATTCAAGCAATTCTCCTGCCTCAGCCTCCTGAGTAGCTGGGACTACAGGCATGCACCACCACACCCAGCTAATTTTTGTATTTTTAGTAGAGATGAGGTTTCACCATGTTGGCCAGCCAGGATGGTCTCGATCTCTTGACCTTGTGATCTGCCCGCCTCCACCTCCCAAAGTGCTGGGATTACAGGCGTGAGCCACCCTACCTGGCTTTATTTTTTATTTATTTATTTTTATTTATTTATTTTTTTTGAGACAGAGTCTAGCTCCATTGCCAGGTGCCAGGCTGGAGTACAGTGGTGTAATCTCGGCTCACTGCAACCTCTGCCTCCGGGGTTCAAGCAATTCTCCTGCCTCAGCCTCCTGAGTAGCTGGGACTACAGGCATGCGCCACCATGCCCAGTTAATTTTTGAATTTTTAGTAGAGACGGGGTTTTACCGTGTTGGCCAGGATAGTCTCTATCTCTTGACCTCGTGATCCACCCGCCTCGGCCTCCCAAAGTGCTGGGATTACAGGAGTGAGCCATTGCACCCAACCTATTTTTTATTTTTTTTAATAGAGACGGGGTTTTACCATGTTGGTCAGGCTAGTCTCAAACTCCTGACCTCCTAATCCACCTGCCTTGGCCTTCCAAAGTGCAGGGATTACAGGTGTGAGCCACTGTGCCTGTCCTATTTTTTTATTTTCCTAATGACTAATGATGCTAAACATTTTAAATGTGCTTACTGCTATCTATAATCTTCTTCAGTGTTAAAATATTTTTATTTTGGCCGGGCGCGGTGGCTCACACCTGTAATCCCAGCACTTTGGGAGGCCGAGGCGGGTGGATCACGAGGTCAAGAGATAGAGACCATCCTGGTCAACATGGTGAAACCCCGTCTCTACTAAAAATACAAAAGTTAGCTGGGCATGGTGGCACGTGCCTGTAGTCCCAGCTACTCGGGAGGCTGAGGCAGGAGAATTGCTTGAACCCAGGAGGCGGAGGTTGCGGTGAGCCGAGATCGCGCCACTGCACTCCAGCCTGGGTAACAAGAGCGAAACTCCGTCTCAAAAAAAAAAAAAAAAAAAAAAAAAATTTTATTTTAAAAACTAGTTGATTTTTGTCTTATGATTGAGAACAAAATTTAAAATCGATGTTTTGAGTTTTAATTTATATACCATAAAATTCACCCATGGTGAAGGTAGAGTTGTGGAACCATCACAATACGGTTTTAGAAAAATTTCACCATCCCAAAAACTCTCCTTCTGCCCATTTGCTGTCAATCCCTGCTCCGACCCTGAGGCCCAGGCGACGACTGATCTGCTTTATGTCTTTATGGACTTACATTATTTGAACTTGGAAGAAATAGAATCATACAATACATAGTATTTTTGTCAGGTTTTTTTTGAATACTATTTTTGCGATTTGTTGATGTTATAGCATTTATGAATTGTTTCTTTTTAAATTTTTTTCTTTTTTTTTTTTTATGGAACGCTTCATGAATTTGCGTGTCATTCTTGTGCAGGGGCCATGCTAATCTTCTCTGTATCATTCCAATTTTAGTATATGTGCTGCCGAAGCGAGCACTGTTTCTTTTTTATTGCTGAAAAGAATTACATTATAAGGATACACAACATTTTGTTTGTTTGTTTGTTTGTTTTGAAACAGAGTCTTGCTCTGTCTCCCAGTCTGGAGTGCAGTAGTGCAATCTTGGCTCACTGCAACCTCCATCACCTAGGTTCAAGCAATTCTCCTGCCTCAGCCTCATGAGTAGCTGGGATTAGAGGTGTGTACCACTACACCCAGCTAATTTTTGTATTTTTAGTAGAGACAGGGTCTCACAATGTTGGTCAGGATGGTCTCAAACTCCTCACCTCGTGATCCACCTGCCTTGGCCTCCCAAAGTGCTGGAATAACACGTGGGAGCCACCGTGCCCGGACAACTTCATTCTTTTGCGTGTAGATATCCAGTTGTCCCAGCATCAAAGATTTGTTGATAAGACATTGTTCTCTATTAAATTATTTAGGCACACTTGTTAAAAAAAATCAATGGAACAGAATTATATGTGTTTACTCCTGGACTCTCAGTTCTATTTCTATTTCATTAATCTGTATGTCTGTCCTTAGGCCAGTACTAAACAGTCCTGATTGCTGTAGCATTGCAGGAAGTTCTGAAATCAAGAAGTGTAAGTTCTCCAATATTGTTC
>PVKV010026686.1:0-27597 GCA_004027835.1 Alouatta palliata
TTTTTTTTTTTTTTTTTTGAGACAGAGTCTTGCTCTGTCACCAGGCTCCAGGCTGGAGTTCAGTGGCACGATCTCAACTCACTGCAATCTCTGCCTCCCGGGTTCAAGCAATTCTCCTGCCTCAGTCTCCCGAGTAGCTGGGACTACAGGCGCACGCCACCACGCCCAGCTAGTTTTTGTATTTTTGGTAGAGACCATGTTGGCCAGGATGGTCTCCATATCTTGGCCTTGTGATCCGCCCGCCTCGGCCTCCCGAAGTGCTGGGATTACAGGCGTGAGCCACTGCACCCGGCCCTCCTTTGTTATTTTTTAACAAAGTACAGTGGGATAACCTTTTTAGGCCAATTATTAGGCTGGTTGGTGCAAAAGTAATTGCACCAACCTAATAGATCTGAGTTCAATTCCATGTGAGATACTTATTAAATGTTTGACTGTGAGCAAATATTTTAATTTCTCAAATTTCCTCATCTATACAATGTGGAGTTTTACAAATGCTACTTTCAAATAAGTTTGTTGAGACAGTTAAATGAACAAATACAACCTTAAGATGTTCAACAAATGCTGGGTTCCTCCTGGACTTAAGGCTTCATTCAAGGCATGAAAAACCTACGGAGATTTTTAGAGAATGCTTGCTATCTTTAAATAACTGAGTCTAGTAACAGACTATATTCAAATAATTAACTTTTGTTATTTTCAAATATATTGCCACCAAAATATGAGGATTGACTTAGGCTGCTCTTCAATCATGCCGACCCCTTTCGGCATTGAGGTTTTTTTTTGCCATTGGGTTTTTTTGTTTTGTTTTGTTTTGTTTTTGTTTTTGTTTCTGCTTATACCCTAGAACAGAGACCATTGCTCTTGACTGGCAAGTCCATGCTACCCTTGCCAGTATTCACCATCCTAATACATATTCCCTTGAGTATATGTTCTCAGTTAATTAGGAAACATGGGAAGTTTAAAGGAATTAACTAAGCAGTAGTATTCCTAAAGACAGAGATAATATTTTCTTAATTATTTTATTGTTAGGAAATAATAAGTATTTTAATAAATTTTGGGTGCAAAACCAAATGTCTGCTTTGTTCTTAACACTCCACCAGAAGGTGACCATGTGTTTTCTTAGTCAATCCTCCAAATTGCACTGATGTTGAAATATAAAGACCAACTTTACAGAGAAAACTGAGGTTCAGAGATGCTTATTTTGTGTGTGTGTGTATTTTTCTTATTTGTATTAACAAACACAGAGGGACAGAGAGGTTTATTGATTTGCCAGTATTTTATATATACTACAAGCCTGAGTTGGTGTTTATTTCATATATGTATGCATGGTCCAAAGTTCCTGTGCTATCTTCTTTAGCATCATCTCTTCCTACATGAAACTGAGTTTATCACAAGATTTTAAAATGTATTAATAATGCATTACCAAAATGTTTATGAGCTCCTGTCGGAGAATAATGATAATGGGTTGGGCATCTCCACTTAAAAGATAAAGTAATTATAATAATGAAGGACATCTATAATAATTTTTATAATCACCATCATCAATATTCTCAGCTTCTGTACAGTTTCTATAGCTTATACACACTTTTCAAATTTTTTAGAAATATTAAAACCAGATTGTGTTCTTAAAAATTTTGTCTGTGTCACATGACTATTCTCTGTGATTCTGAAAGCCCTCCGTAAGCAATTCTTTATCCCCTGAAAAGTGCTGGCATTGTTGAAAAGGAAGGTACCTAGACTGGACATCGTTTGAGTTTTCCTAGAAACTGAAGAAGTAACTTTCTCTGAACTGTCCCTCTCAGTTTCACTCCCCTCTGACAGCCCAGTAACACGAGCTGCAGGGAAGCCCATGTGTTTTGCTGAAGGCTGATAATAAGCAAGTTTGAAAATGGCAGCGGATATTGATATGATTTACTTTCTCAACATTGGATTGGATAAAGTACTTCCCTAGCAAATTCACTTTATAATTTTCTTTCTTTTGATACTGACAAATTTCAATGGAACCATAAAATATTAATTCTGGAAAATGTTTATGAAACAGATCTGATCTTGTCTAATCATTTTCCAGATGAAGAATCTGAGATACAAGAATTGATTTTCCCAAAGAAAAGGCAAGATAAAAGGAAAAGTCAAGATTCATAACAAAGTTTTTTCCTTCCCCTCTCCTTACGTTTCTTCTGCAATAATTAGTTGAGTGCCTGTCAAATCAATGTAGAATTAAAGGCAGGATACTAATTCTGTTCCTATACATTTGCACCTTTGGGGAGTGTTGGGGAGTAGGGAGGTGTGTGTCCCATTGTCCTTGTCACTAAAGATACAAAGTTGACCCCCCAAGATTCACTGTCTATTGGGAAAACAAAATTGTAAGTACTTAATCTCACTCTCTCACTCACACACATACACACATGCACACTAGTGATAATATCACAGTATTTTCAAGATAGAATGCTGCATTTGAGCCCAATCAGCTTGTTGATGCTTTCTGTTTCTTAGTCTACAAGTTGCTTCTCTCTACAAGTTGCTTCTTAACACCTTGTTAATTGCATACCTCCTAGGAGACCTGAGAGGATGACATTGTAACCTAGAGCAGACTTTAGGGACCAGCTGCCTTAGCTGGGACTCTGACACATTTCCGTCCATTAACCCTGACTGAGTACTAAAGACAGAATGTTTTGGTTTACAATTCCCTAAACACCTCTTGCATTCGGCTTGCTTCAAGTACAACCATACATCAGAATTACATTTCTTCCAGTTTCTATGCCCTATATTCTGGTGAGTTCTAGGGGATTTAGGTTTCAATAACCAGACCCTGTTCTCCAAATTAAAATATTCAGAAAGTTCTGTTTGTTTATTTAACTCAATGGAAGAGATCAGACAGAAATGGTTTTCTGGTTTTCCACTTTAGAAGAAGCTAGTCTGGAAACTGAATTGTAAATAGCACAATTTGTGAATACAAAACTTTCGTTTAAGAGAAAGCTAATTTACCCATACCATCCAACATTTATAGCTGATATGGACCACTGATAATCATTTTGTACTTTGCAAATGATTCAGGGGAGGTGATTATTTAAATGTTTGACCAACATATTCTTCCTTCTCAAAATAACAATCGTAATACTGAAAAGAATAGAGAAAAATTTTAGAATAAGTAGGTATACACAAAGTTAAACTAGTCATTGGCCAATATTTTTAAAGAAGTAATGGATGTGGTGGCTTGATAATGACCAATCACAAAACTCATTAAATATACACAAAATATAATATACTATCACATAATATATATTGCCTGATGCAATCTTCACATTCTGGCTACTGTGCAGAGTTGGACCATTTGTTTCTGTGAAGAGTTAGATTCCATAAGGTTTCCATCATTTGACATTTTAAATTACACAAAAGATCTAGTTTCCAAAATGCTCAACATACTAAAAGGTTTATGCCATACTTAATGATATCCACTTATACCCAAAAATAAAGTTTTCTGGCTTAAATTATAAAAATGCCTTTATTTCTCATAAGAAGAGAAATGAACAGAAAAACATATATGGTATTTCTAATTATAATATGCTTTTCCATGTACAAATCTTTTCATTGTATTCTTCAGTGAGACTAATTATCATTTAAATGGTTGGATATTTTAGAAGAGTTGGGTTAGGTAATATATTTTAAAAAAAAACACCCTCATTAAGCATTTCTCCTGAATCATTTAATCATTTATTCAGTACACATATATCTAGCAACAATTTTATTCCATTCACCATGGAACTGCTAAGAATGCCAAGGTAAGACATCCTCTCTTTGGAGCCAATGATTATAAAAGAAAGACAGGTTTATAATCCAATAATTAAATGTTGTTACCTGAATAAAAATATTGGAATAGACTAATATGAGATTACAGAAGAAAAAAAACAATTGGCTTTGATTTGGGAGGAGTCTGGGAAGGCTGATGGAAGAGGTGACATTTGGAGGCTAAATAGGAGCATTTCAGGTGCATGATGTAGGGAGAACATGGAGAAGCAGATGCAATGTGGGGACACGAGGGGATTGCCATAGATTTAATGACCAACAAGGTGCCTAATTATGAGCGAAAGGAGAAGCCGAAGTGGAGGAGTGAAGGGATAAAGCTAAATGCTAATGCTATTTCTACTTTTACATACTAGTCAGTACCTATTGGCATATCTGAAGGTCTTCAGGGAAAACAAAAATCTTTGAAAATTAAACTGTTACTACTTATAGTACAGATGATTGCCACTGCCAAACTGGAAAAGACTACCAGATTTTCCTTTTCCTCATCTTCATTATAATTTTTCTTCTCCTGTCATTTCCCTCTCCCAACCAAAGCCCCCATATCCCTTCCACAGTACTTGGTATGCAGATGGAAGGCTGAATGATGAAAAGTTATTCAAACAGCAAACCACAAGCTAACTATTTCAAGCATAACTATTGACTGAAGAGATTTGCATTATGAACTAAGTCAGTGCAAAAAGGCAATGGTAAATAGCAGCAAAAACAAAGAAACAGATCATTTAAATAAAGGAAAAGAGCTAACACCAACGTGTATCCATTTCTCCTCAGTTGAAATTTACCCTAGAGGAACTGATATGAAAATATTACTTTCATTGTTTAAAGGAAATCCAGTGGAATGGAATGCTAATTTTGTATCTCCAGTAGTGAAATGGATGAATGAGAAATGCATTCAACCACAATATATCCAGTTTTTGCTGTACGCATATTATAAAGTTCTACAAATACAAAAATTAACGCCAGGAGCAGTGGCTTACACATGTAATCCCAGCATTTTGGGAGGCCGAGGCAGGCGGATCACGAAGTCAAGAGTTGCGATCAGCCTGGCCAACATGGTAAAACCCCATATCTACTAAGAATACAAAAATTAGCCAGGCATAGTGACGCTTGCCTGTAGTCTCAGCTACTTGGGAGGCTAAGGCAGAGAATAGCTTGAAGCCGGGAGGCAGAGGTTGCAATGGGCCAAGATTGTGCCACTGCACTCCAGCCTGAGCACTCCATCACGGGGAAAAAAATTAACAATGCAGAGTCATGGCACTCAAGGATGTAATAGTTGATTAAGGGAGAAGGACACAAACAAGTAACTGCAATGCAGATGGTAACATGTACAAAGGATGGCTACACAAAATATCATGAGAGAAAGGAATAGTCCGACCATGTTCACTGGATATTTGGGTACAGTTAGCCACAAAAACTTAAAAGGTGACATTCAAGCCAGAAGATTAGTAAGTAGCAATGTTGATGAGGGCACTGTAGATGATCTGGGTGACAGAGTGGCCTTTCAGCAGGAGAAAATAGTGTAGAAAGTCTCAAGAACAGGAAATAATATTATTATAGCAGTTATTCTACACAGAGAAGGAAAAGAGATATTAGTGAAGTCTAATGGAAAGAAGTTAGGTTATAGTAGAGCAGTAATCAGAGTTTAAGCTGAAAAATTGAATGAACAAGTTTATAAAGAGCTTGCTTGTCACATTATGAAAACTGCATCATATCAGGTAGCTAAGGGAGAATGCTTTAAATTATCATGTTTGCTTTTGAAGAAGAGAACAGTCAGGGCAGACTGAGATGAAAGGATTTTAGTTACAAAACACCTGGGAAGATCCTATTTCAGTAATTTGGCGTAGGAGATTATGTAACCCAAATCAAGATTTATATTGACGGGGGTAATTTTTATCATTTAATCAAAAGATAACAACTATAGAACATTTAATATTGATACAGTGCTAAACCTTTCTCCTAGCCTAAAACACTTTTTAAATGTAGAAACAGTAAGGAACTCTGAGAACAGAGATCTTGCTTCAGGAATTGCAGGAATTCCACTATACCCTCAAGACCCTGAATATTGCCTGGCAAATAACAGGTGTTTAATAGTATCTGTTAAATAAGTTAAGGGAGGGAGGGATGGATGAAATTTTATTTGGCTTCTGATTTATATCAGGTTCGCTAGGAACTAGACTTTTAGGTAGAGATTCAAGTGCAGGAGGTGTTTTAGAAAGCAGTTGGAGGAACAAGGACTGGACAGAGGGAGAAGACAACTCATAAAGAAGCCTCAGCCAACTCTAGGAGGATCTCTGCATGGCTCCTCTAGGGCTGTCCTGTTTCTTTTGTACCCTAATCAACTACTCATTGGTTGAGAACCACTCATTTGGTTAAATGAAATTCCCAGAGAGAGGCTCAGCTCTGAGCTGCCGGCAGCGAACGCTCCCAGAAGCTGGAGAAATGCATGCCTCATGTTTAAGGGTAAAGTGCATTTCATGGTTCCTGGCACATTGCAAGCATTCACTAAATGATTAAATCTTGGTGTTAATCTTGTAAGCTCTTGAATTACAAGAGGGATTTCCTATTTTTTCCCAAATTAGTCTCCAATAAGTTATTCCTGGAAAGTAAACTCTCCAAGTTTCAATTATCTGAAGTTTCAAGTTTTGAGGAGTCAGGGACTCCGACTTTCCTCTGTATAGTCAAATGCAGAGTATCTTGTAAAGATTGAACATGAAATAAATATAAATTAATGGTAACAGAGAAAGGGTTAATGCCCTGGATGAGCATAGCTGTCCTCTTCAAGCATAGCCAGGGAGCAATAAGACGTATGTCTGCACTCCCAGTCTGACTTTGGAGATAAAGAACACTTACCAGGCCTGTGAGTTCAGAAAAGTTGCTTCATCTCTCAGAACCTACATTTCCTCACTGATGGTAAGCCCTTCCTCAGAAGACTGACTTAAAGAGTTTACGACAGAGTAACCCCAAGTTAAGAGCCAAGCAAACTATCACAGGGCACTGACTATTTAGGGGTTTCAAATATCAAATGACAGCTTCCTTCATTTGTTCTTTGTCTCTCTTTAGTTTCCAAGAGACCAGGTCCTAGTTCTAGTACTCAACTATTCTTCCCCCTGAGTTATATGGGATTATACCCCTAGTGGTTCAAACAAAACAAAGTATCATGAAACCTTTTTACCTTGTAATAAAGAGGAAGGTTTTTCAATTGTTGAACTGAGGAAATAATGTGCAATTTCATTGGTGCTGTCATGTCAACTTTCTTGGATCCTAACTTTGTGCACTGTCACAAAGTAGCACTAATATTAGTGCAGCATCTAAGGGCAGAAGTTATACCATCAGACAACTGACATTCAAAACTTAACTCTGCCACGTTGCTAGCTATGCAATGAATTATTTAAGACACTGAAGCCTCAGTTACTTTTTTGCAAAACATGCATGAATCAAAGAATCTAATTCATAAGATTATGTGATGAAGATATTACATAATGCATGTAAAATCCTTAGCACAGTGCCTAGTGTTTAATAATTCTTCTTAATAACAGCAGCCATGATTTTTTGACCATTGTATGAGTCTGTTAGGGCTGCCATACAGAATACCACAAACTGGGTGGCTTACCCAACAGAAATTTACTGTCTCACAGTTCTCAAGGATACAAGTCCACTATCCAAGTGTCAGCAGGTTTGGATTCTCCTGAAGCCTCTCTCCTTGGCTTGCAGACGGCTGCCTTCTTGCTGTGCCCTCACATGGATTGTCCTCCCTGTGTGCACATCCATACTAGAAGCCGGACCCACCCTTCCTGCCTCATTTTCACTTAATTCCCTCTGTTAAGATGGATATTTCTTTTTTTTGCCCATAATCAAAACTTCATTGAAAATCTGACACCAAAATAGGAGATCACTGTTGTATACCTTACAAAACCAAATGTAATTTACATTATCTTGGTAGCTTAATTAGAATTGTGAAACTTTTGTGCTATTTGTGTAAAATAGAACAAATTCAGGAAGCTGTATGGATCACTAGTGTTGCTTTCTTTTAAATGAATAACCTTCTGTGAGTCTGGCCTTTCCTCCTGTAGGCTGGCACAACACTGTTAAACAACCTATACAAAACAAAACAAAACAAAACAAAAAACACTCTCTGAGTATGGCTGAAAACCATGGTCATCTTGTAGCAACCTGGACATTTTACATCCATATAGTAAGAATTTGGACTTTGCACTAGCCGTTTCTTTTATGTTTTTTCTTTTCCTCTTCCAAGGACGGAGGTAGTAAATCTCTAGCCAAAGGCATGTTGATCATTCTCTTGCAAGTCCAGTCCTTCTTTTTTTCTTTTTTTTTTTTTGAGATGGAGTCTCACTCTGTCACCCAGGCTGGAATATGCAATGGCACAATCTCAGCTCATGCCCAGATAATTTTTTTTTTTTTGTATTTTTAGCAGAGACAGAGTTTCACCATGTTAGCCAGGATAGTCTCGATCTCCTGACCTTTTGATCCACCCGCCTCAGCCTCCCAAAGTGCTGGGATTACAGGTGTGAGTCACCACGACTGGCCAAGTCCAGCCCTTCTAGACCTCTCAGCCAACACCACTAGTAAGCTGCATGTGATCTGTGCTTGGCATCCGATATTTCCAACTATGGTTACATTCTGAGATACAACGGGTTAGGACTTCAACATATGGATTTTGTGGGGGACAGTTTAACCCATAACAGTCACTCACCATTTGTTATCTATTATGTGTCAGGTGTAATGCCAGAGCCACTTTCTTCTGGATGTGCCCCAAGTGTGTTCTTGGCATTATCTTATAAATTTTTTTACTCTTTAACTCATCTCCTGCTCAACAAGCAACTTGCCTTGTTCTTACATTTTCAACATAGAAACAGGCTTTTTTCCCAATCATCTTATATACAAAATGTATATTCATTGTAAAATGCTCAGACAGTATAAACATGTGTAAAGATAAAAGGAAGCCTATGTATAACCCCAATACAAAGAAATAACCATTGTTTTGATATTTGTAGATGGTCAGATATTTTTTCATTTTCTTTTCTCACATACACAAACTTATTGTTTCTCAAAGGTGGAATTAAACTCTACCTCTGCCCATATTTTACATTTAAAATATCTTAGACATCATTTATGTCAAAAAGCATAAATCTACATCACAAATCTAATACTAAATATCTTATAGTAACTGTTTCCCAGCATTAACTTGTTGACAACTTTTTTGCTATTACAAAAATCAAAATCAGTTCAATGAATATCCCTGTTGAAGCATCTTTGCCCTGATCATTTCTTTTATATACTTTCTTAAATAAAAGCATTTTTAAAAACTTAGATTGGTTGATACGTATTTCCAGATTGCCCTCCGGAAAGATGTTCCAATTATACTCCTTTTAAGTGCTAACTGGTTAATATAATTGCCAGGAAACATGCTGATTTTACATCATCCCTCTTACACCCCCTGCCTTCCCCAGCCATAACCATCCCTTGAGAAGCCGTATCATACTAATTGAACCAATATAACATGGCCCTTTCCCCTCAGAGTGACAAGGCTAAAACAGATTATACAATTTGCAAGTAACACATGGAAACATATATCCAAGTACTAAATTGCATGTTGTACAGATGCTAAGCACCCTGGGAGGCTCAGCTTATTTCCTTCTGCTTTTAGTCCCCACACAGGGTTGAAATGAAACACACCCATGCGCAGTAATATGTCTAATGTGTTTTTCTAAAAGAATACTTAATCTTCTGGTTCAACTTTAGGGAAACTAAAGCAAAAACAGTTTCACGACCTGCGTCTTCACCTTCACCTGTTACCACTCTTACTAAACTCCAGCCATGTTGACTCCATGTTTCTCCAGCACCAAGCTCATGCCTGATCAAGAGCCCTTCTACTTGTTGCTCCTTCTGCTTCAAATGCTATTCCCTGGGTCATCCCCAATGGCTTCCTCTCCCAGTTCAGGTCTCAGTGTCATTCATCTCACTCATGACATCCTCAGAAAGGCCTTCACTGACAGCCCCATTAATAGCACCTTCACCCTATCCCTTTAACCTCCTCCTGCATTGCTCCTTCTTTTCTTCTTAGTATATACCATGGATACAAATTATCTCATTTATTTTGTGCTTATTTCATATTTGCCTATACATACTAGAATGTAAGCTCTATGGGAACAGTAACTTGGCTGTTTCATCATAACCATATAGAATACAATACTCTTATCTGGCATGAACTACATTTCATAGACTTTAAGATAGATTTTTTCGCATATAAACATCAAGGTATATGTCTTATACTTAGTGTCATTTAGATAGCAATCAATGCATAACTGACATTGCCTGCACATGCACAAACTTGGTCATCACTACCAACGTTGTCATCTCTTCCATGAGGTCTGTAGTTGAAACTGCATGTGTAGAGTTTAATTTCCATATAAAATATCCTTGAAATTGATAATATAAAATATCTTTGATTTTGATGATTGAGCATTGAATTTAAATGTTGGAGGCCCAGAAAGTCAAAGTCATAAACACATACTACCAGAAACAGAAAATCAGTTTAATATTAGGCTAATAACTGTAGGAAGAGAAATGTCCACATCTCTATATTACCTTGTAAAACAAAAAGAAGTGCATTATGGAGCATTTGAAATGAATACATCTCAAAGTAGATTAAGCTGTGTTACATTTAGTTATGTTTTGCATATATCTTTCCATGTATCTTGCTAAGGTGCCCACAAAAGCTTTGTCCATTATGTGCCAAGCAAAAGATTTTTAAAATCCTAAACATTTATGTACCTGCCAACAGAAGTTAACAATATATGAAGCAAAAAAAGAGATATAGGACTGAAAGTAGAAATAGAGCCAGGAATAATTGATAGAAAAAGTAGAGAGAATATCAATAAGGATGGAAGACTTTAAAATTACAAACAAATGTCTTGACCTAATTGATATTTTTAGGACACTCCTCCTAACAACAGCAAAAGTGCATAAGAAACATTTGCAAAGACAGATTATACTCTGGATCATAATTCAGGTCAGATAAAGTATGTTCTCTGAACACAATGAAATTAAAATAAAATCAACAATAGGAATGTCTACGGAAAATCTCAAAATACGTAGGAATAAAATAACATCCTCATGAATAACCCATGACAAAGAAGAAACTAACATAAAAATTACAAATTGTTTTAGTTGAATGAAAATAAAAACACAACATATCAAACTTTAAGGAATGCTCCTAAAGCAGGGACAAAATTTATAGCAATGAACACATATATCAAAAATAAAGAGCCGGAGGAGTAGAAGAAGGAAGCCTCAACTGGATTATCTCAGCATCGATTTTGAGAAATTAGAACAGCAATTTAAATCTAAAGGTAGCAGAAGAAATAATGAAGATGAAAGTGGAAGTAAATGAAATAGAAAGCAGAAAAATAAGAGAAAAACAATTAAGACCAAAATCTGGTTCTTTTTATTTACCAAAAATATTGATAAACCTCTAGCCAGACTTTTTACATATAGACACACACCCACACACAAGAGACAGAGAACAAATTATCAACATTACCAGTATCATGAGTGAGAGAAGTGAAATCACTACAGATTCTGTAGATAAGGGAACATTATAAACAACTTTATGCTAATAAATGTAATAACTTAGACGAAATGGAGAAATTCTTTGAAGTACTCAAACTATCAACACTCACTCAAGAAGAAATCAATGATCTAGATAGACCCACATCAAAAAAATAGTTTTTAGCTTTCAAAGTTTTTCCAAAACAAAATTCCAAGCCCAGATGACTTCACTGTTGAAATCTGCCAAACATTTAACAAAGAAGTAACAGTTCTACACAAACTCTTGCAAAAATATGAAATGTGAAGAAATAATTTCCAATCTATTCATGACACTAAAATTATTCTGGTACAAAAATCAAAGATGTTGTAAGAAAAGAAAACTACATATTAATAACTCTTATGATTATGGATATAAAAATTCTAAGAACATTTTAGCAAAATGACTTCAACATTTTATAATAATGATATTATATCATGATCAACTTGAGTATGTCTCAGGAATGCACAGTTGATTCAGTATTCAAAAATTAATGTAATTCACCTTCATGTTGTTTTTTTCTCACATTAAAAACAAACTATATTACCATCTCAGTAAATACAGAAGTACATTTGACAAAATCCAACATTATTCTTGATAAAAACTCAGCAAACTGCAAGTAGAAGAAAATTTCCTCAACTCAATACAGGCAGCTACATAAAACAAACAGCTAACATCAAAAGTATTGATAAAAGACAGAATTTTTTCCCTGAGAACAGCAACAAAGCAAGGATGTCCATTTTCACCAGTTTCATTCAACATTGTACTAGAGATTTTAGCCAGGGCAATAAGGTAAGAAAAGTAACTAAAGGGCATTCAGTTTGGGGGAAAAAAAAAAAAAAGGAGCAAACTGTCAGTATTCACAGATGACATGATTGTCTATGTAAAAAACACAATGGAATGTACAATAAAGCAACTAGAACTAATATGTGAATTTAGAAAAGTTTCAGAATACAAGATCAACACATAAAAATAAATTATATTTCTATTTGCCACAAAAAGAAAAATTAGAAGTTGAAATTTTTAAATATATCATTTACAATAGCATCAAAACTATGAAATTACTAGGATAAATATGATAAAATATATGCAAAACATGAACACATTAAACTAAAAGATAATGTTAACAGAAACTGAAAAAGACATAAATAAATAAAAGATGTACCATGTTTATTAATCGGAAGGCATAATATTGTGAAGCTCTCCATTTTTCCCAAATTCAATTAAAGTTGATCTATAAATTCAATTAAATCACAATCAAAATTGAAGCAGGCTTTTTTTGTAGAAAATGGCTAACTGATTCTAACAACTCTTATGGAAAGGCAGAGTGCCTAGAATATCCAAATGAACTTTGAAAAAGAAGACCAAAATTGAAGGATGACTTCTACCCTATTTAAAGACTTATTAAAAGCTTCAGTAATCAAGAATGTAAGATGTTGTCATAAAAAGTGGACACAGGGAAGGGAGTATCACACACACTGCGGTCAGCTGATGGGGCTGGGGGAGGGACAGCGGGAGGGGGGAGGGTGGGGAGGGATAATGTGGGGAGAAATACCAGATACAGGTGATGGGGGTATGAAGGTGGTAAACCACCTTGCCGAGTATGTACCTATGTAACAATCCTGCAAGATCTGCACACATACCCCAGAACCTAAAGTACAATAAAAAAAATAATAGTGATAAGTAGATCACTGTAATCGAATAGAGAGTCTAGAAGGAAGCCCAAACATATATGCACACTTGCTTTCTAATAAAGGCACAAAGACAATTCATTGGAGCAAGGAAAACGTTTTAAACAAATGGCGCTGCAACAATTGTATATCTGCATGCAAAACTGAACTTTGATCCATAGCTCACACCACAAACATTAACTCAAAAAGGGTCATAGACCTGAATGTAAAAACTGAAAAAACTTTCAGAAGAAAACCATAGCGGACAGCCTTTGTGACTTGAGTTAGGCAAATACTTCTTAGCTGTGTCACCAAAATCATGATTTACAAAAGAACAAACTGATTAATTGGACTTCATCAAAATTTAAAACTTCTCCTTGAAAGACATCCTTGAGACAAAGAAAAGACAAGCAACAGACTTGTACATAACATTTGCAAAGTGTGTATTTGAAAAAGGACTTGTATTCAGACTATGTAAAGAACTCTCAAAATTCAGCAATAAAAAACGAAGCAACCCAGTTTTTAAAAAGGTGGAGGACAAAAGATTTAAACAGATACTTCAACAAAAATATATATATGAATGACAAGAAAGCATATGAAACAATAAAACTGCAATGAATTTTTTACTTAACTGATTTAGAGAGTTTTAGGTCCTTGAGGAATTGCCACACTGTCTTCCACAATGGTTGAACTAATTTACACTTCCACCAACAGTGTAAAAGTGTTTCTATTTCTTCACATCCTCTCCAGCATCTGTTGTCTCCAGATTTTTTAATGATTGCCATTCAGTAGGACTGGATAAAGTTTCCAGTATTTCTCTCACTTCGAAGTCTTTTCGGGTTTAGTATAAATAGTTGTATTGCAAGTCAAGCGTTTCAACAACATTTCTATAAAACACAAAATAGAATATGTCCAAATGCCATATTTTTCAAAGCTATTAAATTCTAACATTATTCAGCTCAAACTTGAACTAGCCCTGTAGGGCAAATTGCAAGAAACACACTCATAAATTCTCTGAATTCAGCAGCACTCACCTGGACAGTTTGCATGCTTCATGAATGTTCTCAAGAGACTTATTTTTACTTTGGATTCTTCCTTAGAATATGCATGCTCATTTATAAATGTTATGTATATGCAACTCTACTCACATAGTATACATCATAAATACTTTAAAAGATTTCCAAAAATAAGAATGAAATAAGCCATATTTTTAAAACAATTATTTTATGAATTGATAGAACAAGTATCCTTGGTCCTATCACTAAAGATATATCACTGTGAATAAAAGGTCTGGTTCTTAGTTCAGCTCACTTCAGGACTAGGTTTTAGTGGCCAGTATAGCTAAACAAGCTACCCTTCAGAGCACAGAAATCTTTAAATCGGTAATGGGGAGGAGGAGAGCCTGATTATCTTGCTAAATAAGTCTAGATACTCATTTATCAATTGCACAGGATTCACTTGGTGTTTTGGATGTATAATTTTTAAATGTCTTGAGACAGGTGGTCATTTCATATAAGCTTTAATCAATATATCAAGGCAAAATAAGCAGAATGTGATATATTAATAACTGTGTCTTCAAAAAATAAATAAATAAATGTCTTCGATCCACACATCAAATGATTTCCTATAAATTTTATTTTTTTTCTCAGCCTACTTATTTTAGACTTTATTAGCTTGTTGTTTTTGACCTTGCTATGTACCAACTAGCTTGTGCTAAAAGTAGAAGTGTAGCTCTGCCATTTCTGGTGTTTTTCTTTTTTGAATTATTGCTATGACTTGAAATTCATTATTTCTTAACAGTAATCATTTTTAACAGCTTTATTAAGGTATAATTGATATACAGTAGACTGTACACATTTAAAGTTTACAGTGTGGTTAGTTTTGACGTAAGTATACACCTGGGAAACCGTAACCACAATCTCTATGCTGTCTTGATGATGCAGCATTATATTGCCTTAAATTAGGTCATGCAAGTCCTCCAACTTTAGTTTTTTCAAAGAAATCTGGACTATTCCAGGTCTTTTATATTTCCACATGGATTTTAGAATCAGTTTGTCTATTTATACACACACACACACACACACACACACACACACACACACACACACAATCTGCTGGAACTTATACTGAGAATGCATTGATTCTATAAATAAATTTGTGTAAAATTTTTATCTTAACATTTTTCAGTCTTCTTTGCCAAATTTCTATTATCCTATCAACTGTTAGAGAGGTATTAGTATCTATGACTAAAATTGTGGATTTATCTGTCTATACTTGCAGTTCTATCCATTTCTTGTACTATGCATTTTGAAGATCTATTATTAGGTACATGAAGATTTAGAATTATTGTCTTCTTGGTAAACTCATCCATTTATCATTATGAAATGATCTTTTTCCCTAGTAAGAATCTTCTCTCTGAAACCTCACTTTGTCCGATTTAAATATAATCACTCCTGATTTATACTGTTAATATAAGCATAATGTATTTTTTCATTCTTTTACTTTTAACATGTCCATTTTTTTATATTTAAAATGCATTTCTTTTCCTTTTGTTTTCTTGGAGACAGAATCTCACTCTGTGCCCAGGCTGCAGTGGTACAATCTTGGCTCACCGCAACCTCTGTCTCCCAAGTTGCAGTGATTCTCCTGCCTCAGCCTCCCAAGTAGCTGGGACTACAGGTGCATACAACCACGTTCAGCTAATTTTTTTGCATTTTTCGTAGAGATGGTGTTTCACCATGTTGCCCAGGCTGGTCTGAAACCCCTGACCTCAGGTGATCTGCCCACCTCGGCCTCCCAGAGTGCTAGGATTACTGGCGTGAGCCACCGCGCCTAGCCTAAAGTGCATTTCTTGTAGGCACCATACGTACTGTCTTGTTGTTTAATCAAAAAATCTCTGCTTTTCCGTAAAAAAGAACAAGATCATGTCCTTTGCAGGGACATGGAATGGAGATGGAGGCCATTATCCTTGGCAAACTAATGCAGGAACAGAAAACCAAATACCGCATGTTCTCACTTATAAGTGAGAGCTAAATGTTGAGAACTTATGAACACAAAGAAGGAAACAACAGACACTGGGATCTACTCTAGGGTGGAGGGTGGGAAGAGGGAGAGGAACAGAAAAAAAAAAACTATTAGTAGTGAGCTTAATGCCTGATTAATGAAATAATCCGTACAATAAACTCCTGTGACTCGAGTTTACCTATGTAACAAACCTGCACATGTACTCCTAAACTTAAAACAAAGTCTTTTTGAATCCCGGATTTTCACTTGAGATATTTAAAGTGTTTACATTTAATGTAATTATTACATTATAAGTTTTCAGTCTTTACTACTTGTTTTCTATTAGTTTTATCTTTCAGGTTCCTTTTTCCTTCTTTTGGATAAATTAAATATTTTTATAAGTTCTTTTTATCTCCTTTGCTGGTTTACTGCCCATAATTCTTTGTCTTTTTATTTCAGTAGTTTTAGTGGTTGCTTTAAGGTTTATAGTATTCATCTTTAATTTATTACAGTCTACCTTCCAGGAATCCTATAACACCTCCTATACATTATAATATTTTTATAATATCATACTCCAAGTTATCTGCTTTTCCCTTGTGCTAATGTTGTCACATCTTTTACTTTTACACTGTTATAAACCCACACTATGTGGCTGTTTTTGTTTAAATGGCCAATGATCTTTTAAAGATATTTTAAAATCAAGTTTTAACTTCTATATTTTATTATGTAGCTACAATTTCCAGTACTCTGTCTTCCTTTGTTTAGGACCATATTTCCATCTGGTATCATTTTTCTTTAACCTGAAGCAATTCCTTTAATATTTCTGTGGTGAGAGTCTGTTAGTGACCAATTCTTTCAATTTTTGGGTATCTGAAAAAAGTATATTTGCCTTCACTTTAAATATTCTTATTGAATGTAAAATTATAGGTTGACTTCCTTTTTTTTTCAGTCTTTTAAAGATGTTGCTTCACCATTTCCTCACTCTCATTGTTTCAGATAAGAAATGTGCTTTCATTAGGAAAAATAGCTAATGGATGCTAGGCTCAATATCTAGGTGATGGGTTGATAGGTGCAGTAAACCACATGGCACATGTTTACCTATGTAACAAATCTGCACATCTGCACATGTACCCCAGAACTTAAAATAAAAATTTTTTAAAAAGAAATGTGCTTTGATCCTTATCATTCCTCTGGCTACTTACATAAAATTTTCTCTTTATAACCGGCATTGAGTAATTTGAATAAAACATATGATGGTGTAGTGTTCTTAATAGTTCTTATGCTTGCTTGAAATTCCTTTAGTGTGAGCCTACACTTTTCAACAAATTTGGGGGAAAAATTGTTCATGATTTGTTCTAACAACTTCCTCTTCTCCTTCAGGGACTCCAGTCATACACATATTCACATATTAAGCTACTTGAAGTTTTCCTATAGCTCGCTGATGTCCTGTTCGTTTTTCATTCTGTTATATCTGCTTTATTTTTTATTTTTTTATTGTCTACTGTTATGTCTTTGTGTTTACTAATCTTTTCTTCTACAATGTTTGATATGCTATTAATCCCTTCCAGTGTATTTTTCATCTCCTTCATCACAGTTTTCTCCCCAGATGTTCAACTGGGTCTGTTTTACGCCTTCTGTGTGTCTAATTAACCTGAGGACATACATAATACAATTATAATAATTGTTTAATGTTCTTGTCTGATAATTTTAGTATCTATAATATCAGTTTTGAGTTGCTTTTTATTTATTGATTCTCTCCTCATTATGAATAGTATTTTTGTGATTCTTTGCCAGCCTCATAATTTAACGAGTACCAGACATTGAGAGTTTACCTCATTGGGTGCTGGATATTTTTGTGTTCCCTACAAATATTCTTGAGCTTTGTTCTTAAATGCAGTAAAGTTACTTAGAAAGAGTTCAATCCTTTTGGATCTTGCCATTGATAATCATTAGACGGCACTGAAGCAATGCTCAGTCTGGGAATAATTATTACCCACCACTGATGCAAGACTCTTTTATGCACTCTACTAAATACTTCATGGATCATGTGCTTTTCCAGTCCGGCAGTGGAAACAGAAACTATTTCCAACTGTGCATGATCAACAAGTGCTATTACCTCTCTTCTTTTCAGGTAGTTCTTTCTCTCTTCCAGAGAGTATCAAGGAACTAAAACTCACCAGATCATTGCATCTGGACAATAAGACAGCAAACCTCTCACCCGTCATGATTGCCTAACTGACCACCTGCTTCCTGTCGGCCAACTTATCTTCCTTACCCCTCTCTAATTCCTGTGTTTCCACACTTGGTTACATTCCTTCCCCTCTATGTAACCCTGCAACTGCAGTTGGTCAGGGAGATAGATTTGAGACTGAGCTCCTGTTCTCCTCAGCTGTAGCACCCAAGTCTTCTTTCCTGGCAATACTTATTGTCTCAGTGATTGACTTTCTGTGAGGCAGGCAACAAGATCTAGACTGAAATCTGGGCATTTCGGTAACATTAGAAGGAAGCTCAAACATATACGGGAAAGAAGAAGAAAATAATGTACCAGTGTTAGCCCACGGAGCATACAGGTTTGGGATACCCTTGCCACAGAGGGTGAGGAAGAGGACAAACCTTAGGCAGTATAGTGTGCAGTTAAAAGTGCCCTAGGTCATAGAGCACAACAGACTTAGGTTCAATTCCTGGCTCTGCCATTGGCCACTTGTGAGACTGTGGGTAACTTAATTTTCCCTATATTACAGATAAACTGAAACTCAAAGCAGTTAATCACATCTACCTTGCACAGTTCTAGTATGATATGTAAGCCTCACAGTATAATTCTAACCCCATGGTAATTGCACAATATATGATACCTCTGAGGGGTAGTAGTATTGTATAATTAAGTCAACTCAGGAAGACCAATATATATTCAAGGTCACACGGCTGATAGACACAAAATTGATTTTTAAAAATTACCTTTTAGCTCACATAGATAATTGATCATAAGAATTATATCAATTTACAATCCCACAAAAAAAATCAACTTCAAACTCTGGCACCAACATTAAAAGTGTCATAAATAACATTATTTGATCAAACAAGATATTTGTGTTCTACTTCTGGACTTCCTAGCAAAAAGATTTATTTCAGATACAAATTTTAAAATGTATGGTACTTACATGACTGCAGAAGTCTAGATCAAAGGTTGGAGTGAAATACAGAATACAGACAACAATATTATGAGGTCAAAATAATCTGTTGTCATGTGATTTTAATACGTTATTATTTTTCTTTTATTCTTTGACATGAATTGAAAAAGACTATAGTGTTACTCAAAATAATCTATATTTGCAAATTTATATGGGAATATGGAGATAACACCTATATAAAATCCCTAAAGAGCATATACATTTTCAATTTGGTTTATCCTACACATATGCTGGCCATTATCAAAGTCACCTTCAATGAAAGACTTGGGGGAGTAGCAGCTTCAGGAGTTAATTCTCCCCACTCATGAATCTATCTCATCTCTATATAGTATGCAAATTTCCTTGGAGATATTCCAGAGACTGAATACTATAGGAAAAAAAACATTTGGAATTAAAATGTCTGTCTTCTCTGATTGAAATTCCAGTAGATATACCTTTTAGGGAGAAAAGGTTTTGAGTGCACTTACAATTGGACACTTTTAAAGTTTCTTAGTTATTTACACTTTCTATGTTTGAGGCAATATAATGACAAGGTTGAATGAGAGCTAAAGAGCTCTCTTTTACTTGAATGTCGGGATGAAATTCCATAAAGATTAATAGGGCCAGAGAGTGGACTGTTTCCACTTCAACTCATTTTGCTGCCTCTCTAGGCAAATCACATAAAGCTGAAAATTCACCTGTTTGTAATCAACAGCTTAGCCTCTAATATCATCACAGTTTTCTCTGTATATATTGCCTGAGTACTTGAAAAAGATCATCTTAAAATATATTTTTCAAGTGGTAGACATAATTGGTATAACATGAATTAGTATAATATCTAGATTGATCACGTTTATTTTGATCTTTTTCAGATCCTCCCCATATTTTTATGTGTAACAGGGCATAATGGAAATAGTACTGATTAGGGATATGGGAGACCTGAACTTCAATGCTAACACTGACACTTTAATTTTGCTTTTGGTTAAAAGGTAATTTTTGTTATCTGAGTTAGCATTAGTTAAAATGAGGTTATTTAGACTAGGTGCTAAGAAAGTTTTCACCTGATGTTTTATGAATCTCTAACCAAGGTCACATTGATAATGAGATATGTCCCAACAATTGGGTAATACAGGTTTATGCAAAGGTAAATCTAACATGCTGTTGTGAGCGTAGCATAGGAGGAAGCTCGCCGATGTACTAAGGTGGATATATATCACCAGGTGGAATTTTAAGTGGACAGGTAATTATTTTTTTCCTTCTAATTTTGTTGTCACCTCAGATTTACAAAGCTGAGTTAAACATATTTCTCAATTGTTCTATGAAAAGCCCTTATCTTGTTTTAATTTTCATTTTTGTTTTTTGCTTAATTTTAGTGCCTATTTCCTTTCCTTTTCCTCCTCATGATCTTGGCTATGTATGTAACCTTGTAAAAGATATCATGTTAGTGTACAAGTGTGTTTTGGGGTTTTCAGTTTATATAAATGATGCTATTCTATGGTTCTTGACTGTTCCTTAATTTATAATTCAAAACTATGCGTTATGGACCCAAAGTGTGGAATAATACACATTGGAGACTCAGAAGGGTGGGGGGTGATGGATGAGAAAGTACTTCGTGGGTACGATGTACCTTATTCAGGTGATGGTTACACCAAAGTCCAGACTTCACCACTGTGCAATACGTCCATGTAACAAAACTGCTCTTGTACTTCCTAAATGTATATAAATAATAAAAACTGTGCTATATGGTATGATATTTAAAAATCTGTCCATTTTTCTATATGTATCCAGCTTATTGATTATGATATATTACTTATTTTTCCAGAAATGAACACACAGATCACCTCAAATTGTTCATTGCCATAAATACACTGTAACTGAAATCTAAAGTTCAGCACAAACAGCATGTCAGCAAGGGAAGAAAGGAAATCTGATGATCTTAGACACTTCTCTTTAATAGACCTGTGTGATATTTTTTAACAAGGCAAATAACCAGAAGTAGGGATTGCTAATCTATAATCATGTCATTCTTAATTGCACTACTAACTGCCAAACTCATCTCCAGAATGGCTGTATCTTTCTTTCTGGACATTGTTCCAGGAAACCTCTACTTCTTTTGGTTGCTACCAGCAGCTTCCATCTCCTGTCCCTGTAACTCAACCATTGGCCTCTAATGCTACCACTGAGTGGGAGAAAGGGATGGGGAAGACACATTAGCTTTTTCCTGCCTTAGCTCAAACATGACACATCTCATCCTGAGGCCAACAGCCAGAACTAGTTATTCAACTCCAAGGATGCCTCGAAAATGTAGAAGCTTCCATGAATATTTTGTGAGCAATGTCCCCATCATGATTTAACTTCCCACGTCTGAATGCTCTGGCTTGTTACAATACATGTTATGCCTTTATAATAAAGAAAAAAAGGGTAAGTGGTGATCAAAGAATCAATTTTGTGTGTCACTGCCAGATTTAATCATGTCACTCCTCTGTTCACAAGCCGTCCATGGCTCCCCTCTGCCTGATAGGCTAAACTTCTTGGCCTAATTTTCTCTCCAGCTATAGTAGATCAAATTTAGGATGACTTTTCAATCCCATAAATTTTTTATCAGTTTTTATTCAATCTTTGTGTAAATTGGAAGATAGTGATGGTCCCTTAGGAGTTGGTATGGGATTGAATAAAATTTAATAAGGTGCCTGACAGTTATGTGATTGTGATTTGTAGAACTTTCATTTTATAACCTTAAGCAATATTGACTTCAGAAAAGAATAGAATGAGAAAAAGAATGAATATGTTATTCATCTTTGTTTAGTCTTTCTACTTGATAACTGCCCCCAATAAAAGTCAAAATTAATTTCTGAATAAGACTTGAACAAATTCTTTCAAGAAAGTTGATTTATTACCAAGATATTTCATATACAATATGCAAAAAAACACAACAGATAAATGGATTTCACAAAAAGCACATTGATGGATAATATGAAAGGATATAAATGAACAACCAAAAATCAAAAACATGTAACTGAGTGATTCTCCTGAGGATATCCTCTGGGATTTTAGAGGTCCCTTTAACATACCTGGGTTTACTTTCGAACCCCAAGAGATGGCCCTGATTCTCTCAAGCAGAAAAAACACATCTTGAAGCTATGCTCTCCAATTATTTCAGTCGAGCACACAGTACAAATAGCTCTTAGGGTGAGCTGAAATATCTGAAAGTTTGCAGGCCTGCTTTAAAAAACATTTACCTCTGCCAGATTTTATAAAATGTCATATCAATTATTTTTGCACAATAGCATTGAAGAAACAACATTTCCTTGATTAGCTTGACACATGGTAATTTGGGTAGAGTTTAACTTTATTTATCCTTGACTAGAACAAATTGTCTCTCTGCCCTTGTTTATACAAAGTGCTGTTATTTTTTTCTCCTTTTATTTGTATAATCTGTGGCTTGATTTTATCTTAAATGCTGGTAATTTGTACACTGAGGCAGACTTTAACTGCATCAAATTCACAGCTAAGAAAGCAAAGTGATGTGTGGAGGAGAGGGCGGATAGATCCAATATATACATGAGACCTCTTAAACAAAAGCCAAGGATAATTAAAAACAAAAAGAAAAGAAACTCCTGACAGAACAATGAACTAGCAAAGAGTTTCCAGCTTTAGAAAAATAGGAAAACTGTAAAGGAAATATTTCCAGCACACACCTTGGCTTCAATTGTATTTTACATTGAAAAATATTTACTTACTCTCAAATCTAGACATCTATAAATTAAGATCAAGGGAGACTCTAATACTTTGGCCTTACTGTAATGGGAAAACTTTACATGTGAAGTTATTATTCTGCTTTAAAGAGTATTATCACATTAAATGATGTTCAGAAATGACAATTAGCCTGGAGAACATGTAAACCCATACACTATTGTGAATTTAGTTGTAAATTTCATTCCCTTTATTACGCTATATTTAATGGAACCACACTGGAGTAAATTATGGAATCAAAGAAAACCTGGAGTTTAAAAGTTACCTCAGAGGCTCCTCCAACCCATAAAATGATTTTTCCTCTCTGTGACATATTTCATTATTACTTTATTGACTTAAGTTTTATTCAATGCCAATTTGGCCTTTGTATGCAGTATCCTACATGGATTCTTTCATATAAAGTCTCAGTACTGAACAAAAAAAAATTTTTAAAGAAAAGGGAATTTACCAAGCACCTACTAGTCACTTTTTTAAGACTTTCACACATGTTAAGTTGTATAGTCCTCATAATCAAAATTTACACTTATTTAATAGTTTTATGTTTATACTTTTTGCTTTTAGATTTTATTTTTTATAAAAAATAATAGATGTTCCCCGATAGAATTCTTGGGAAACTATTCAGAGGGAACTATGAATTATCTATAATCTACAGTCTTGATATAATCATGATTACGCTTATATTCATTTTTCAGGTAAATGTCTTCATTTTTAATGTAATTGGAATCATACAGGTTATGCAGTTTCTTGCCCTTCAATTTTTGCTGAAATTATATCATCAGCACTTTCCTATGTCATTTTGAATTTTCCATCCATGATTTTGAAGGGCCCATTATGTTCCATTATTTGGTTGTACCATAATTAGTCTAACCTCTCTGGTATTTTGGGGGGCATGTAATTTACAGAGATTCTTACTTCCTATGAAACCAGAATGCAACTACAAATGGTAACACTGTGAACTGCTATAGCCGCCACCTCCCTTTCAAGGTTATTGCTGTAAACCAATTGAAATCTAATGTTGGCACAAAAAGCGTGTTAGCAAGGGATAAAAGGCTGGGGATAGCACAGAGAGAGATTGAGAAGAAAACATCAGCCAGATACACAGTACTCTGCTCTATTACTTACTCTGTTATTCTAGCCAAAATTTAAAAGGGCTAGGTTCAAATCATCCTGTCATTTGTGTCCCGGGCTCCAGGTCTTCCTGAGGCCTAGTTAAATTGGTGCACACCTCAGTAAACTCCTAATATAAATTCTTTCCTTTTTCTGAGGGGCAATATTTTTTTGGTTAGATTGCTTTGCACCTTATGACCAAAGAGGCCCAAATGAACAAAATATTTCGTGTCTATAACAACGATGATAACAGATGTTATTAGTCAGGGTTCTCAGAGAAACAGAATCAATAGAAAACATGCATCTATTATATACATATATATATATATCCTGTCATATATAAATACTATATTATAAATATATATAAGAAAATGTATTATGAGGAAGTGGCTCACGTAATTGTGGAAACTGAAATATCCCCAATCTGCCATCTGCAAGCTGGAGACCCAGGAAAGTCTAGTGGTGAAATTCAATCTGAATCTGAAGGCCTGACAACCAGGTGAGCCAATGGTATAAATCCCACTCTGAGTGGGGATTCCAAAATGAGGGAGGGTGGGGTGCAAGAGTTAAGAAACTACCTCCTGGGTACTGTGTTCACTATTTGGACACTAGAAGTCCAAACTTCAGCATCATGCAATATGCCCTTGTAATAAACCTGCACCTGCACCTCCTAAATCTAAAATAAAAGCAGAAATTTTAAAAAGAAAACAGTTCACAGTGTTACCATTTGTAGACGCATTCTGGTTTCATAGGAAGAATCTCAGAAAAGTATGTGCTTCCCAAAATATCAGAGATGTTAGACTAATTATGATACAACCAAACAATGAAGCATAATGAAACATAAACTTATGTGAAAATGAAAAAAGTAAAAACAAACAAATGAGCAAAAATCTCATTCTAAGAGCAGGAAAAGATGAGATGAGACGTTCTAGCTCAAGCAAAGAGACAAAAATAAAAATGAGGCAAACTCCTCATTCCTCTACCTTTTTGCCTATTCAGGCCCTCAACAGGTTAGATGGTGACCACTCACACTGGGGAAGGTAATTGACTTTACTGAGTCTGCTGGTTCAAACGCTCATCTCATCCAGAAATATCCTCATGGACATAACCAGAAATAATGTTTAACCAGATATCTGGGCATTCTCTGATTCATTCAAGTTGAAATATAAAATCAACTATCACAGGTCCCCCCATCAACTCAGGATTCACATACATTCCTTTAAGCCGCACTTAATCTCCAGATAAAGATGGTAATAAGGTCATAATTCCACCTAACATGATAGAACTATCCTGCTTACAACCCAAAATGTACTAACCCCTTTCCCAAAAGAGGAGGTAAAGTCCTTGAGTGAAGATTACTCTTCTTTTCATCCTGTAACTTAAATACTATGGTATCAAATTAATAATACTTGACACTATGATATAAAATCAATATGTCTTATGTTACATGATAAGAGAATAAGAGTGAGAAGAAAAAGCAAAACAAATACAGACACAACAGATGCTCATAACAAAATAAGGAGGAAAATTCATGACAATTATAGTCCTTCTTTCTGCAACTAGTCACGTGATCATAGCTGGTATTTGTATTACCTTCTTCTACTACCCATTACATATTTTCCTTGCCTTCAGCAAGCACTTCAACTAATTTTGGTTCTTTATCTGCTGGTGTTCTTTATCTTCATTCCTAAAGGGTCTGGGTCATCTGATGTCTTGCCTGGATTGGGTTGTTGCAGTGTTCCATTTACCTTAATCACATAGCATGATACTAATAAGAGATACCCTAAAGGATCTCTTGTATTTCAAACCATACTCTTTTTTACCTCCATTGTAGAGTAAGTAGCAGTCCAATTTCCCTTTTTGGCAACTAGAATAAATCAGCCCAGCCAATCCCTTAACTCCCACTTCGTTGACTCAGAGGCATGAGGAGCCCAAAGTGGCTAGTTCACACTCTTAACTTCCAGTTCAATTGAATTATTGTTGTATTTACTGGTGGAAGAATTTCTCCCTCTGCAACTAAATCTGTTAGGCCAGCAAAGCATAAAGTCACAGAAACAGGAAGCAAAAATTGTGCTAGTGGGTCACTAGAGGTAATAGTGGATGGTGCCACTCCATTACCATCCCTTAATTTCTAGATGATGACCCCTGTCTGTCAGAGTAACAGCATCATATACTGGACACTGACTCAGAGCATATATAGCCTCCTCTGGGCAATTACAGTGCAAGTCAAGACATTGCCGCTTGGCTATTGAGTCTTCAATAGCCAAGCGGCAATGTCTTGACTTGCACTGTAATTGCCCAGAGGAATCTTCAATAGCCAAGTAACTGAGTCTTCAAAAGGCCATTCCACCATTCTATCAAGCCAGCTGCTTTAGGACAGTAGAAAATATAGTAAGACCAGTGAACTCCACAGCCATGGGTCGATTGCTGAACTTTTGCTGTGAAGTGGGTTCCTTGATCTTAAACAATGCCAGGTAGATTACCATGATGACAGATAAGACATTCTAAGCCACAGATGGTCATTTTGGCAAAAGCACTACATGCATGGAAGACAAATCCATATCTAAATTACCTATCCCAGTAAAGACAAAACATTGCCCTTTTCATATTGGAATGTATCTAGTGTAGTCAACTGGCCACCAGGCAGCTGGCTGGTCACCCCAGGGAATGGGGCCATATCGATAGTCTCAGTGTTGGTCTCTGCTCCTGGCAGATTGGATATCAGCAGTGGCTGGAGCCAGGTTGGCCATGGTGAGTCCATGTTGCTGAGCCCACACAAAGCCACCATCCCTGCCACCATAGTTACCTTTTTTATGAGCCCATTGAGTGATGAAACTGATGGCTAAAGAAGGAAGCTGACTGGCAACCACAGAACAGATCATCTGCTCCACTTTATTAAAATCCTCCTCTGCTGCAGTCACTCTTTACTGAGCATTCACATGATACACAAATATCTTCACATTGCTTGCCCATTCAGAGAGGTCTATCAACATATCTCTTACCCAGATTTCTTTGTCACCAATTTTTCTTTTTTTTTTTTCTTTTTTTTTTTTTTTTTTTTTTTTTTTTTTTTTTTTTTTTTTTTTTTTTTTTTTTTTTTTTTTTTTTTTTTTTTATATATACTTTTTATTGCATTTTAGGTTTGGGGGTACATGTGAAAAACATGCAAGATTGTTACATAGGTACACACATGGCAGTGTGATTTGCTGCCTTCCTCCCCATCACCTGTATCTGGTATTTCTCCCCATGCTATCCCTCCACAACTCCCCACCCCCTGCTGTCCCTCCCCTTTTACCCCCGACAGACCCCAGTGTGATATGCTCCCCTCCCTGTGTCCATGTGTTCTCATTGTTCAACACCCGTCTATGAGTGAGAATATGCGGTGTTTGGTTTTCTGTTCCTGTGTCAGTTTGCTGAGAATGATGGCTTCCAGGTTCATCCATGTCCCTACAAAGGATGCAAACTCATCGTTTTTGATGGCTGCATAATATTC
>PVKV010026687.1:0-16742 GCA_004027835.1 Alouatta palliata
TGTGTGTGTGTGTGTGTGTGTGTGTGTGTGTGTGTGTGTGTGTGTGTATTTGGAGTCTCACTCCCTCACCCAGGCTGGAGTGCAGTGGTGTAATCTTGGCTCACTGCAACCTCTGCCTCCTGGGTTCAAGTGATTCTCCCACCTCAGCCTCCCGAGTAGCTGGGATTACAGACATGTGCCACCATGCCCAGCTAATTTTTTTCTATTTTTAGTAGAGATGGGGTTTCACCATGTTGCCCAGGCTGGTCTCAAACTCCTGACCTCAAGCGATCTGTCGCCCTTGGCCTCCCAAAGTGCTGGGATCACAGACGTGAGCCACCGTGCCAAGCCCTGTCTCCTAAATACGTTTGCAGCACCTCCTCATGCAGTCTCATCCAGTCAGCAGCCCCAGGCAACTGGAATTCTGAAACCGGGTGAAGTGAGGCACAGGCAGCTTCCTCAAAAATGATTTACTTTATTATTTAACATGCCTCCCAATCATTGGCTAGGATTAGAAAAGGATTTCACACCAATACCTCCAATTCCAATCCAACACCATGGGGCTCATTCATCCTTTCTATATTTGTACCTCTCTTCTGCATGATAAACCTGGCTCCCATTATCTTCACTTCAGTCCTTTGATGGACCCCTCTGCATATAACCAATCTGCCACGCCTTCCCCTGTGTAGGTGCCCTTCTTGCTCCGAGGGTACTGACGTCCCTTGCTGGGCCCCTCCACAAAGACCTTCCCTTGCCCCAGCATCCCACCTGGTTCCTCCTCGCAGGGATCCCTCCACCTCATGCAGGGGCTCTGACGCACCCCACTGGCCTGCCCCACATGTGAACGCTGTTCTTGTTGGACTCAGCTCCCTGCTCCGGGCCATCAGGGCTTTTTCATCTTCTGGTGAAGATGCCTATCTTGTTCTGCTTTGCCTAGCAGCTTTAGGACTGAATGGTTTGAGATGAAAAGAGAAGGTAAGGGGAAGAAGAATTACAAGTACCTTTATTTTTGGAGACAGGGTCTCGGCCAGGTGTGGTGGCTCACTTCTTTAATCCTAGCACTTTGGAAGGCCGAGGCAGGCGGATCGCTGGAGCTCAGGAGTTTGAGACGAGCCTGGTCAACATGGCAAGACCCTGACTGTACAATAAATAAATAAAAATTAGCTGGGTGTGGTGGCATACACTTGTAGTACCAGCTACTCGGGAGGCTGAGGTGGGAGGATGGTTTGAGCCCAGGAGGCAGAGGTTACGGTGAGCTGAGATTGAGCCACTGTACTCTAGCCTGGGTGACAGAGCCAGATCCTGTCTCAAAAAAAAAAAAAAAAAAAAAGAGACAAGGTCTCATTCTGTCACCCAGGCTGGAGTGCAATGGTGTGACCATGGCTCACCGCAGCCTCCTGGGCTCAAGTGATCCTCACGTCTCAGCCTTCCTAGTAGCAGGGACTGCAGGTTCATTCCACCACACCCAGCTAATTGTATTTATTTTTATAGAGATGGGGTCTCCCTGTGTTTCCCATTCTGGCCTTGAACTCCTGGGCTCAATCTTCCGACATCGGCCTCTCAAAGTGCTGGGATTACAGGCATTAGCCATGGTGCCCAACCTATGTGTACTTTTTAATAATATAAACCTTAACCCCACTAAAGAAATGTTGAGCCATTTGAAAAAATAGCGTTAATTTGAAACCGTGCTAAATTGTCCTGCCTGGGGAGTCTTTGTGTCACTGCTGAGCCCTGGCTGTTAGACACTCCTATTTATGTCTCCCTTCCTCCCTTCTGGACAATGCAATCCCCAGGACACAAGCTTCTCTCAGCTTCCTTTATCTTCCTGGACTTCACTGCAGAAGTGCTCCATGATTCACCTTCCTTTTCCATTTTCGACTATCCCATTTCTACTACGTTCTTCCTTTTCTAAGTGTGCCTATCAGGAATGACTTGGGTTTACTGGCATCAGAATTCTCAGGCTTGCCAAGGAGATGGATTGCAGTGACAGTTTGTTGCTTGAATTTGTTTATCAGGAACTTGTGAGAGAGTTTCTAGACATGTTTATCCCTGAGTCTGGAGCTTTTTCATAAGTACTTTTTTTTTTTTTTTTTTTTTTTTTGAGACTGAGTCTCACTCTGCTGGCCAGGCTGGAGTGCAGTGTCGCAATCTCAGCTCACCACAACCTCCACCTTCTGGGTTCAATCGATTCTCGTGCCTCAGTCTCTCAAGTAGCTGGGATTACAGGTGTGCACCACCACGCCCAGCTAAGTTTTGTATTTTTAGTAAAGAGGAGGTTTCACCTTGTTGGCCAAGCTGGTCTCAAACTCTTGACCTCAGGTAATCCTCTCGACTTGGCCTTCCAAAATTCTGGGATTACAGGCCTGAGCCACCATGCCCAGCCTTGTTTTTTAAGACTTGGCATTCTACCTGGCACATCACAGGCAAGTGATGATCTCCAAAAAATGGTGAAAAAAAATTTTTTTTTTTTTGAGACGGAGCCTCACTCTGTTGCCCAGGCTGGAGTGCAGTGGTGTGATCTTGGCTCACTGCAACCTCTGCCTCCTGGGTTCAAGTGATTCTCCTACTTCAGCCTCCTGAGTAGCTGGGACTATAGGCGCATGCCACCATGCCCAGCTAATTTTTATATTTTTAGTAGAGACGGGGTTTCACCATGTTCGCCAGGATGGTCTCGATCTCTTGACCTCGTGATCCACTTGGCTTGGCCTCCCAAAGGGCTGGGATAACAGGCGTGAGCCTCTGCACCTGGCCAGGAATGTCGAATTGTAACAAGTGATCTTGACCAGTATTATGCCCCACGTTTAAACACCTGCTGAGCTAAAACTGGAAAAAGTGTTGATTCCAGTCTGCTGACTTTTAGTCGATTGAGTAGCTTGTCCTTTTGTGTGTGGGAACTAGTCACCCCTGGCCTTATTGATAAAACATGGAGCAAAGACCCTCTTCTGGAATGGACAGGTGTGAGCCAAGCACCGTGTCTGACTGTGCACACAGGGGCCGTTGTGGCAGAGTCCTCATGTATCTGTTTTCTTTTTCCTTTTTTTTTTTTTGAGACAGAGTCTCACTCCATCACCAGGTGCCAGGCTGGAGTGCAGTGACGCGACCTCGGCTCACTGCAACCTCTGCCGCCAGGGTTCAAGCAATTCTCCTGCCTCAGCCTCCCGAGTAGCTGGGACTACAGGTGCACGCCAGCATGCCCAGCTAATTTTTTTGTATTTTTAGTAGAGACGGGGTTTCACACCATGTTGGCCGGGATGGTCCCGATCTCTTGACCTCGTGATCCGCCCCCATCGGCCTCCCCAAGTGCTGGGATTACAGGCGTGAGCCACCGCGCCCGGCCGTGTCTGTTTTCTTTAGCAGAGGATTTTTTAGGTCCATATCCAGGCCGTGCTGTTCTGTACGTCACTGGACACTGGAGCAGTGGGCGTCATTGCTCCCAGGTTAGGAGTGCAGACCTTGAGTCTGGAGACACATGCAGGCCACAGTCTTTTATTTCCTCGTGCTGGAGGGCAGACTGGACCAAGGAATTCTGCTTAGAGCAAAGGGATCCGGATGGGATTATGACTGACCACACACGGTGTTATTGAAGACTCAATAACCCGCTTGGCCAACGTACGAGCACAGAAATGTGTTCTGATGTCTTTGGGGGGCTAAGAACAATTCTACAGTTCTGTGGGTGGAGGGAGGAGTTTTCCCTGAAGGGAGTGGAGAGTCCAACTACCGGTCATCCTGAAAAGAGGCTAGACTTGGAGGAGGAAGTCAGGACATAGGAGGTGGGCCTCAGCCTGAGCTGGAAGAAGAGCTTTCTCCTTTCTCTCAAGCCTCTGGTTATGTAGGCTGGGCTGCTTTCCAGAAACCTCCTGCCGTGGTGGGGTGCCCTGAGCCACGTGACCTTACAACAGATGGGAATGGACCCAGAACAAGGTGCAGTATTTTAATGTGTTCTCTACGTTGTATTTCTTTTCAATGATTTCAGAAACACACACACACACACACACACAAACACACACACACACATACACACACACACACACACACACACACAGTTTTATTCTAGTCACCTAGAATGGAAAAAAAAAAGACCCTGAAGCTGTGGTAGATTTAATCATCTGTAAAATAGGAAAAATAGGACATACGACGTCAGGTTGCTGTGTGAGTTGGGTGGGATAGCCCATTGGGGCCTCTCTCATCTTGCTTCGAGCACTCCATTCCAATCAAACAAAACCTGTTCTTGACTCCATGGTTCTTTATTTTGATAAGCATGCTCGTGTGCATCTTGCTGCCTCACAGCATTTTGTTACCTGATTCATCCAAAATCGTTGTAAAGAAATGATGACATAAAATAAAATGATGGACTGTCAAAGTGGGCTGGGCACGGTGGCTCACACCTATAATCCTGGCACTTTGGGAGGCCTAGGTGGGAGAATCACTTGAGCCCAGGAGTTCAAGACCAGTCTGGACAACATGGGAAGACCTTGTCTCTACAAAAAATGCAACAATTAGTGGGGCGTGGTGGTGCTCACCTGTAATCCCAGTTACCAGGGAGGCTGAGGTGGGAGGCCCAGGAGGTAGAGGTTGCAGTGAACTGAGATCTCACTACTGCACTCCAGCCTGGGCTACAGAGTGAGACCTTGTATCAAAACAAACAAACAAACAAACAAATGAAACCCCCCAAAACCCTAAGAAACTAACGTCAAAGTGAAAAGAACTTTAGAGATGCTCTAGCTGAGTTTCCTAATAAGGCTATGTTGGTTTTCCAATGGGACAATTCTTTGTTGTATGGGACTGTCCTCCCATCACAGGGCATGTAGCAATTCCCAGTTCTCTTAGTGTTTTTGATGACCAAAAACACCCCACACATTTCCAAATGACCCTGGGAAGGGAGAAAATATTGTTCCTGTTGAGAATCACTAACACCTTCATTTTCACTAGAAGATAGGCAGGCCTGAGAGGTCACATGACTTGCCAAAATGACAGAGTAAATTAAAGAGCTAGAAAAAGAGACCCAGGTCTCCAGCTCCTGTGGGTGAGTCTTACTATCCTCCATTGAGTTAAAAATGAAGACCATGACATACTTGACACTTCCTGTAAGATACTCCCCTCACCCCCAGCTTAACACTAACGGGGGGTTAATCCGTAGATTTCCTGATATTTCTAAAATTTTCTAATTTGTTTCACCTCAGATACTATAAAAGGTGAGATTGAAGAGTGAAAGATGATGCAGAAATCTCTAAAATTTTTGTGTTATCACCCAACTCTTCCCTCACTTTGAACTGTGTGCAAACACTTTACCTTGTCCAACCCTACATTCTTAGATTATGAGCAACTTCATCAGAGGAATTTTCATACAAAAATATACAATGTTGACAGACAGAACATTTTATCCTACATGTATTACTGTTAAAGGCAAATTCTTTGAATATCTGACTGTAGAGGTTAAGGATAATTACAGTTTGTGTAAAATGAAACTGAACGTCGGGAACCACTCTTCATAAACCAAGTACGTTAACTAGTTCTTTTAATCTACTTGGTGGGAATCATTTTGACCTGTTGAACTAGCACACACAAGACTGCTTTTTCTTGTGGGGGTGACATGAGAACTATTCTCTCCTGAAATATTCTCAGTTTGTTCATGTTTCCAGTATACTTGTAAACAAGGAATAATTATGAATGAAAGAGATGGACTCTACCAGCAAAAATGAAAATCTCTCTTGCTGTAATATACATGGGATCCTAGATAACTCATGACATGCTAATATTAAACTTTTTGTGATTTTAGGAAAATACATCCAAAATTTAAACGTTCTTTCAGAATTATCTTTATCTCACGTGTGAAAGCATTTCTTTTCAACCATCAGTTCTTTTTCCTTTTATTTTAGGTGTCATTATTCTTAATCTAACTCAGTCATAAAATTTAGAATAATTTTTAGAATTTATTTAGAAAGTCAATGCGTGTGAAATTTGGTTATGTTGAGTTCATCTTTTTAAATAAATCCAGAATGTCACTTAGCCTTTATGGATCAAAAATGTTTCAAAATCAAGTACTGCATTTTATAATCAGTAGAAAGTAAACTTCTCCATATGTGCCTTTACTTAGAGGAATATCTAGATAATTATTAGCAATTAATTTTATTGTTTATATTTGTAGGATGCATATTTTCTTTTTTCGTGTGAATTATAATTTTTTTTTTTTCTTTGAGGCAGAGTCTTGCTCTGTCACCAGGCACCAGGCTGGAGTGCAATGGTGTGATCTTGGCTCACTGCAACCTCCACCTCCTGGGTTCAAGTGATTCTCCTGCCTCAGCCTCCCAAGTAGCTGGGATTATAGGCACAAGCCACCACACCCAGCTACTTTTTGCATTTTAGTAGAGACAGGGTTTCACCATCTTCACCAGGATGGTCTCGATCTCTTGACCTACTGATCCACCCGCCTCAGCCTCCTAAAGTGCTGGGATTACAGGTGTGAGCCACCGTGCCCTGCATGAATTATAATTATACTCTGATATATTTATTACAATCATAAAATAACCTGTAGTAAAAAATAATCATACGTTTAAAAATATATAATTGCATTGTGTGTAATACAAAGGATACATGCTTGAGGTGATGAGTAACTCATTTACTATGATGTGGTCACATATTGTATGCCTGTATCAAAATAACCCATATATAACATATATATATATATATATACTATGTAGACACAAAAACTTTTAAAAAATTTAAGTAAGAATAAAATTGTGACATGGGAACAGTATTCTTCAACTTGTTTGCTGTTTAAAGCCACTGGAAAAAGAGACTGGAGATGTCATTCAACTCCGTTACCAGATAGTATATTGTTACCATCTTTTACCTACACCCTCGAGTAAGGTGAGATAGGTGAAAGGTGGTGGCGTAATAACACTTCATTCACGGCACAATCATTTTAACACATTACAAATTTTTTTAAAAAAATTAAGTTCACACGTAATCTTAAAAGAGAATTTTAAAATTTACTGTATTTTATTACATTTATTTTATTACCTAAATGTATAATTGGTAAAATAATTCACTACTAAAATTAGATTGTTTTCTCTCGCTGTAATGCAAAATATTACTCTGAACACCTCATGCATATATGATGCATATTTTCTAATTAGAGAAATGGTCTGAATCCCAGTATCTACCCTATGAACTCAATTTACATATTTGGATACCATTTGACAATGAAACTAAGTAAGTTAATGTATTCACAGAAGTGAGAGGTTTCACCTACTTAATGGCAATTATCAAGAGGCTGTAAGGTATTTTTCCTCTTTAAAATGATAGTATGCAAATAGCAAGGGCATGAGAACTATCAGAATACCTTTGGAAATCGTACACCAAATGTATACCTAGGAATTTATAGAAGTGAATGATTGTAATACTCTTTGAAAGGTTGATCTTAGGAGGCCACATGTTCATTCTAAGAATGATGTTAAGTGCTCTGTTTCTCAAACTGGGTGTCACAATCCTTTGGATTCCAAGGATATCTTCTCTGATAACCATGAGTTCTCCATACGAATGTTTAAAATCTACATTTATATTTTTAAAGAAATCTTTTAAAATGTCATATCAGCATGTTACAGATCAACTGGGTGACCATCTCATAACTGAGTACTGGCAAGGATTTTTTTTTCTTTTTTAATGGAGTCTCGCTCTGTTGCCCAGGCTGGAGTACAGTGGCGCGATCTTGGCTCACTACAACCTCTGCCTCCTGGGTTCAAGCGATTCTCCTGCCTTAGTCTCCCGAGTAGCTGGGATTACAGGCACGTGCCACCACACCCGGCTAATTTTTGTATTTTTAGTAGAGATAGGGTTTCACCATGTTGGTCAGGCTGGTCACGAACTCCTGACCTAGTGATCCACCTGCCTCAGCCTCCCAAAGTGTTGGTATTATGGGCGTGAGCCACGGTGCCTGGGCCACTGGCAAGGATTTTTATGCCCCTGTTTGCATTTGTGTTTCCAATTCCCCATCAAATACTTCTACTCTATCATGGACTAATAAGAAAAGACCAGAGATATTTTCACACCAAATGGGAGGCCAAGAAAGGACTTGGCTCTTCTTATCCCAAGGTTTTCTAGTAGACTGAAGGGATAAACTGGTGGGAGAATTGAGTCATCACAACACATGCAATAGTGTAGCAGTGCTGAACCCCAAAATACTTGCAATGTATTATATTCACATTGGGAGTAGCAGATCAGTTTCAGAAAAGTATTATCTTTCAAGTTACACAGGTAATTTGAATTATATTGGTTTTGTCATTTCATTTGAATTGCACTAAAAGTTATTGTGGATTTATAATTTTATAAGTGCTGTAAATCCAAGGATCATTATCCCTGGTTTGATGTTGGTACACACCTAAGTAATGTGGCAGTAAGAAGTATTTTAAGACGACACTAGATGGTTTGTAAGAGTTTTTCTTTTAAACATTTTTATTTTTTAAATTAAAAGTGGTTCTTTTGATACAACAAAAAGTGATCCTTTTAAGAAACAGTGCTCTGAACATTTTGAACTGTTTCTTTGGAAGTCGCCTCTGTAGTGCATCTTTTTAAATATTTTCAATAGGATAAATCTTGCTCCTCCAATCATGGATGTGTTAAAGCCACCGCAGTAGACATCTTGTATTTGTCTGCCCAGTGCCCATGAAACCTTTGGCCTTCCATGTTTCTTTCTGGAATGCAATCTTGGTGGAACTGTCAATCACAGCGCACCATCCCCCTCATCCCCTATCCCCTGGCCAAGGGCTGGACAGGGGATCCAAATGATGTCAGCCAGACTCTCGCTGGAATTTGAGGCTTGAAGTGGAGTGACACAAGAACTGAAAATAGTTGAAGCTGATTCATCCCAATGGTGGCGGCCCCGAGAGTCTGTCCCATTAGTTACTGTGACGTCATTCTCTGGTTTTGACTGGAGTCTGTCTTTCTCAAGATTGGCTGATCAGCAGTTGCTTTAATTCTGTGGCCACTGGTTACCTTTCAACAAATCCTGTTATTTTTGGTTAACTTAGCCAGAGTTGGTTTCTGTTACGTGCAGCTCTTGGCAGAGTCATAAAGAGTAGACATCTGGCAAAAAGGCTTAGTGACAAAGCTAGGGCATTTTGTTTTGGGTCACCCAAGTATGTGGAACTGAAGTCATAAAAATTAAAAAATATGTGTAGCCATTATTGGGGCTACTCATCTGGCTGCATTCTGTCAACACGGTTGAAAGAGCTATGGTGTCCACGGCTTTAGGATCAGATCGAGCTGGCTGTCTCACTTACCAGCTGAGTATAACGTTCAGTATGTTACTTGGACTCCCTAAGCCTCAGCTTTGTCATGATTTCCTCATGAGGATAATAATGGCATTGTTGTGAAGATTAAATGAGATATTATACATAAGACACATAGCAAACATCAAAAACATAAAGTATTGTTATTACAGTTTTGATGTTTGACAGTCACTGAGCTGTATGCTGAGGATGCAAAAGTAATAAGAGAAAAGAAATATAAATCACTCATATTTGTCTTGGAAAAACATTGAATTCGTTTGGAAGAAGTATGTTCATATTCTGCTTCAACTGGAGCGCAAGGTCCCCAAGGGAGTGCTTAATTAATAGCTGAGTTGGAGTAGAAAAGAGAAATTCCTGCTGGCAAAGTAGGGGAAAAGACAGTGTTTGGAAGCCAAGGAATGACAGAGTGGAGATTTTAGGGTGAAAGTTTTATAATATGATCCTTTTCATTAACTCCACAATATTTATCAAAGACTACCAAAATTTCACAAAATGATCATTGTAGTTCGATTTTAAAAATAGAAACTGAGAATGAGTTTTGTACCCTGGTTGCCTTGGGTACAGAATGGAAAATCCAGCATATGTAAAACGCAAGGAACAGTTGCCATCTGTTATATTTCTGATGTGCTACATGGGACTATTGAACTGAGGGACAGCACCTTGTTATTATTTATGTTAGTTCATTTATGTCCCAAAAACAGACTCGAAGCAGGATTTTGGGATTGGGTTGCGTATATGTTCAAGAACACAGAGATTATTTCCTTCACAGGGGTAAGGGGAAAATAGCATGTGGGTAACTCAAGGCAATTACTCAGATCATCACTGTGAGTTATCACACCATGAAGTGCAGATGGAGGGAGAGGTATGGGAACATCCAGTGGTTATGGGACTTAGTGGCTATGGGGATGTAGTGGTGTTTGTAAAGATTGTGGAGTCACCTGGCTTCTTTTGACAAACCTAGGTGGTACAAGAGAAATGAAAAGCTATGAATGCAAAATGAAGAATACACACAGGGAATCAGAAGGCCCCATGGTAGCTTTGAGGGAATCCTACATCTTTTGTAATTGCAGGATTGATACAGCTAAGGGTCAAGGGGGAAACGTCTCAGCACCAATTAAAGGCTAAATCCGGCTAGACTTCTTACCCTAGGGTAGAGGCACTGTTGGGCTTGATTTAGACATGAGCTGTGGGATGAAGACATTTGAACAGATATGGACAAAGCTGAGAACTTGGGACTTGTAAATTCCTCTTAACTCTCTTGCTAGCACAGAAACAAACCATTCTCTGCAAGAAGTCTTTTAAATGGGAACACCTGGCAGTTGCCTCCGATGCTAATGGTACCACTCATCACCTCTAGGCCTATAACAAGAGTTAAAACCCAACAGAGTCCAGATGGAGAGGTACAAAGCCTGGTGGTTGGGGAGAGAGCCTATGCAGAGTTACGATGCTGATCTGTGTTGATGGGAGTTTGGGGAGCATACGTGAGTATGGATTTTAAAGGTGTTAGACTAAAAAGGATATCATTGAAAACCCTTTTGCTCAAATTTATTAATGTAAGAGGACTCATTCAGGATTCTGGATTTAATGTGTTGGCTTTAGCTCCTAGGAGTCAAATTAATAGTGTGCTAAATTGGCTGATCAAAATCTGGACTCAGCCATGGTGTGACAGACTGCATTTTCCAAAGTACTGTAATTGGAATATACATCCAGGTCCAATGCTTAGTCCTAGGGCTAAGCCAGTTCTGCTCTCTATTGTAATATGGTTTGGAGGATTCTTGATCATTTTGATATCCGATAGTTGCTAAAATTATACTAATGAACCTCATGGTCAGGAAGTAGCAAACTTCTCTGCAGCCTTAGCAAGACACGTGTATGTCACAGGAAGAAAAACCCCAAGAAAGTTTAGGGCCTTGCCATCTTGATGTGTTTCTAGAGTTCAGTGATCTGAACATTTAGGGATATTTGTTCTAAATCAAGAGACAGGTTGTTGTACCTTCCCTTGCTCAGAATGAGGCCCAAAGCTTGGTGAGCCTCTTTAAATTTCGGAGGTACTTATACCCCATTTGGGTTGCTTTGGCTCATTTAGTGGGCAACCCACAGGGTATTCGTTTTGAATGGGGCCTGAAATAAGAAATGGCTCTGCAGCAGGTCCAAGCTATGGTTCCAGCTGCCCGGCCACTTGAGCTTTGGGACCTGGCAAAACTGACAGTAGAAGAAAATACGTTAGGGGAAAGAAACCCTAGTAAAATAAAAGCAAATGATATTTTTATTACCCTCGGGTACCCTTCCTGCAGTCCGGAAAGTAAAAATTGCGTTGCTGAAAGATCCTTTGTCTCAGTGCTAATTTTTCTTTGCGGCATTGAACATCTATTTCCAACATCTATTTCCAGCAGGCTCCTAACACACTTTTAAGGGAACATTCTTATTGACCCTAGGTACAATGTTGCACAGAAGATCTCTGGATCTTGTTCGTTTTGCTTGACCAACTTTCTGCCTGTTGATTAGTAGCTCCCATTTCCCCCACCCCCTTTTTACACGCATGTAAATTCTTTCTTTCAGAAAAGTAGATCATATAGAACATGGAATTTCATAACTTAAAATTTTAATTAATTTGATACAATAAGTTAATTAACTCATTATTCTTCAGCGTTATTTTAAACACCTGTTTTGTGTTTTGTTGTATGGATATCTCATTATTTACTTACGATCTTAACTTTTGAATATTTAGGCTATTTTTTTTTTTTTTTTTTTTCTGAGAGAGAGTGTTGCTCTGTCGCCCAGGCTGAAGTGCTGTGGCACGATCCCAGCTCACTGCAACCTCCACCTCCCGGGTTCAAGCAATTCTCCTGCCTCAGCCTCCCGAGTAGGTGGGATTACAGGCACACACCACCATGTATTTTTAGTAGAGTCAGGGTTTCACCATGTTGGCCAGACTAGTCTCGAACTCCTGACCTTGTGATTCACCCACCTTGGCCTCCCAAAGTGCTGGAATTACAACGTGAGCCACGTGCCTGACCTATTTAGGCTATTTTTAATGACTAGCTACTAGGGCAGATTTTGCTGATAAACACATTTACATTTTTATTTTATCATTTTATTTTATTTTTCTTCTTTTTTTGAGACAGGATCTCACTCTGACACTCAGGCTAGAGTGCGGTGGTGCAGTCATGACTCCACCTCCCAGGCTCAAGCCATCCTCCCACCTGAGCTTCTCCAGAAGCTGGGACTACAGGTGCATGCCACTATACCCAGCTAATTTTTGTACTTTTTGTGGAGACAAGATCTCACTATATTACCCAGGCTGATCTTAAACTCCTGGGCTCAAACAATCCACACATTTTGGCCTCCCAAAGTGCTAGGATTACAGGGGTGAGCCACTGCACTGGGCTTAAAAGTTTTATTTTAAAATTACAAACCTAGTAAAAGAAGAAAACTGTTATCTGAAAGTAATACATCTTTTAATGAAAGACTATTAATATCGAACTACACACACACACACACACACACACACACACACACACTTTTAAAAAATTGAGGAGGTAAGCCAGGTGCCTGTAATCCCAGCACTTTGGGAGGCCAAGGAAGGTAGATTACCTGAGGTCAGGAGTTTGAGACCAGCATGACCAACATGGTGGAACCCTGGTTCTACTAAAAACTACAAAATTAGCCCGGTGTGGTGGCTCATGCCTGTAATCCCAGCTACTCGGGAGGCAGAGGCAGGAGAATCACTTGAATCCGGGAGGCGGAAGTTGTGGTGAACTGAGATTGAGCCATTGCACTCCAGACTGGGCAACAAGAGGGAAACTCTGTTTAAACAAACAAACAAACAAACAAACAAACAAGCAAACAATCAAACAAAAAAACCCAAAACACCCATCTGTCCTTAAAACAGTGTAAAACTTCCTGTGCTTAATTCTACTCACGTGAGTTAGGCAATTAGTTCAGTAACACATCCCATCAGCACCTGGCAATGTCCAGGACAGAACCATATGACAAATCCACAGATAGTATACATTTCCCCTGTGTTTTTCATGAGTTACCAAACATCCACTAGCAGGTCTACCATAAATTCTGGTTTTGGTTAATTCTGCCTAAGAACAACTTGCCTGCTGGTTGTGTTAATAACGTGTTTTATTTTCTATATTTTGTGGTGCTTTGACATCTTGTGGGATCTTGCAGACTGGGGAAAGACTGCCTCGCCTACTCCATATAACCCAGTGCCCTCTGAGACTATTCAAACTATCCAACCCTATGCTTGCTCAAACCTGCCTACTTTGCCTCGTTCATTCCTTTCCAGGGGAATGAAATAAAAGCTCCAGGTCATGTTTTCTCCTTTGCTCTTGCCTTCTGAGGACCTCAGTGTTTCCCTGTGTGACTCTGCCTGGCATGGCATGTACCCCTGCTCTTGGAAAATGTAAGTAATAAAGTCTTCTTTCAAAGGCAATTTTTCTCTGTATTTGTCACCTTACCACACCTGATTAAAACAAATCTCAGCTTCTTTTATTTCATTTTATTATTATTATTATTATTTTTGAAATGGAGTTTCACTCTTGTTGCTAAGGCTGGACTGCAATCGTGTGATGTCATCTCACCACAACCTCTGCCTGCCTGGTTCAAGTCATTCTCCTGCCTCAGCCCCCCGAATAGCTGGGATTACAGGCATGCACCACTGCACCTGGCTAGTTGTGTGTTATTAGTAGAGACGGGGTTTCTCTATATTGGTCAGGCTGGTCTTGAACTCCTGACCTCAGGTGATCCACCCGTCTCGGCCTCCCAGAGTGCTGGGATTACAGGTGTGAGCCACCACGCCCAGCCTATTTTATTTTATTTGAGACAGGGTCTCACTCTGTCACCCACACTGGGGTGTAGTGGCATCATCATAGCTCACTGTAGCCTCGAACTCCTGGATACAAGTGATCCTCCTGCCTCAGCCTCCAAGCAGTTAGAACTATAGGCACATCCCACCACATACAGCTACTTTTTTAATTTAATTTAATTTAATTCTTTCTAGAGATGAGGTCTCGTTATGTTGCCTAGGCTGGTGTCAAACTCTTGGCCTCAAATGATCCACCTGTCTTGGCCTCCCTAAGTGCTGGCATTCCTTGCATGAGCCCTGGCCCTGGGTACATTTTAGAACACCCTCTTTCTTTCCTTAATTCTAAACATTCTGAAGCTGCCTGGGGTCCCAGTTCCATGCCAGTCCTCAGCGTGTTTTCCCAGCGCATAGCACATCCATGCAGGGCTGGTATGCATCTGAGGTTTAAGGATTGCTCCAGCCTCAAGGCTCTCTGCATTGTTTGCACAAAGTTTCTTCCATAATACAGAAAGCCCTTTAGGTATTGCGATTTGTTTTTATTTGTCTTGGTTTTTAACTGTCTGCATGATTTTTTCTTATTTAAAAGAATAAAGCAATCCATTATTTTGCTTCACTGTCTTTGAATAGCTGCATGAAACAAGAGGCCTTCTGGATTTTATATGATGAAAATATGTCTATAGCCACTCCAATGTAAATTTTACACAATGCGAATCTTTCCCCAAGGCCCAGCAACTAGACATGTAAAAGATATGTCAGCCAAAGCCTCCGCTTGATCTCCGTAGCTCTGGCGGATTAAAAATAACTCCCACTGAGAAATAGAGGCGTGCAGGCTCACATTGAGACTATGAAACATAGGGACTTCTAAGAAAGCACGTGATTCTCTAGGAAAGGATAAATCAAACAAATAGAACCAAGAGACTAAGAGAGTATTACAAACTATTTTCCACTGGGCGTGATGGGTCACTCCTGTAATCCCAGCACCGAAGTGGGCGGATCACCTGAGGTCAGGAGTTTGAGACCAGCCTGGTCAATGTGGTGAAAGGCTGTCTCTACCAAAAATACAAAAATTAGCTGGGTGTGGTGGTGCACACTTGTAATCCTAGCTACTCGGGAGGCTGAGGGAGGAGAATCGTTTGAACCCGGAAGACAGAGGTGCAGTGAGCCGAGATCATGCCATTGTACTCCAGTCTGGGCAACAGAGTAAGACTCTGTCTCAAAAAAAAGAAAAGATAAACGAAATGAAATAAAATGAAAAAAATTTGACAATGACTTTTAAAAAATTTTTATTATGCTTTGAGTTCTGGCGTACATGTGCATACCATGCAGGTTTGTTACGTAGGTATACACATGCATTGGTGGTGGCTTGCTGTATCCATCGCGCCTCCATCTACATTAGGTATTTCTTCTAATGCTATCCCTCCTCAATCCCCCCACCCCCTGCTATACCTCCCCTAGCCCCCACCCCCTAGGCCCTGGTGTGTGATATTCCCTTCCCTGTGTCCATGTGTTCTCATTGTTCAGCATCCACTTATGAGTGAGAACATGTGGTGTTTGGTTTTCTGTTCTTGTGTCAGTTTGCTGAGAATAATGGTTTTCCAGTTTCATCCATATGCCTGCAAAGGACATGAATTCATCCCTTTTTAGGGCTGCATAGTATTCCCTGGTGTATATGTGCCACATTTTCTTTATTCAGTCTGTCATTGATGGGCATTTATTTGGGTTGATTCCAAGTCTTTGCTATTGTGAACAGTGCCACAATGAACATACGTGTGCAAGTGTCTTTATAATTGAATGATTTATAATCCTTTGGTTACGTACCCAATAATGGGATTGCTGGGTCAAATGGCATTTCTATTTCTAGATCCTTGAGGAATTGCCATACTGTCTTCCACAATGGTTGAACTAGCTTATACTCTCATCAACAGTGTAAAAGTGTTCCTATTTCTCCACATCCTCACCAGCAGCTGTTGTCTCCAGATTTTTTAATGATCGCCATTCTAACTGGTGTGAGGTGGTATCTCAATGTGGTTTTGATTTGCATTTCTCTAATAATCACTGATGATGAACTTTTTTTCAGGTTTGTTGGTTGCATAAATGTCTTCTTTTGAGAAGTGTCTGTTCATATCCTTTGCCCACTTTTTGATGGGGTTGTTTGTTTTTTTTCTTGTAAATTTGTTTAAGTTCTACATGGATTATGGATATCAGCCCTTTGTCAGATGGGTAGATTGTGAAATTTTTTTCCCATTCTGTTGGTTGCTGGTTTCTTTTGCTGTGGATTGTGAAATTTTTTTCCCATTCTGTTGGTTGCTGGTTTCTTTTGCTGTGCAGTTTCTTTTGCTGTGCAGAAGCTCTTAAGTTTAATTAGATCCCATTTGTCTATTTTGGCTTTTGTTGCCATTGCTTTTAGTGTTTTACTCATGAAGTCCTTGCCCATGCCTATGTCTTGAATGGTATTTATTGCCTAGGTTTTCTTCTAGAGTTTTTATGATGTTAGGCCTCGTGTTTAAATCTTTAATCCATCTAGAGTTAATTTTTGTATAAGGTGTAAGGAAGGGATCCAGTTTCAGCTTTCTGCACTGGCTGGCCAGTTTTCCCAATACCATTTATTAAACAGAGAATCCTTTCCCCATGGCTTGTTTTTGTCAGGTTTGTCAAAGATC
>PVKV010026687.1:16842-27677 GCA_004027835.1 Alouatta palliata
TTTGTTTTTTTTTTTTTGCTTAGGTTTGTCTCTGCTATGCAGGCTCTTTTTTGGTTCCATATGAAGTTTAAGGTGGTTTTTCCAATTCTGTGAAGAAAAGCATTGGTAGCTTGATGGAGATAGCACTGAATCTGTAAATTACTTTGGCCAGTATGGCCATTTTCATGATATTGATTCTTCCTAACCCTGATCATGGAATGTTTCTCCATCTGTTTGTGTCCTCTCTTATTTCCTTAAGCAGTGATTTGCAGCTCTCCTTGAATAGGTCCTTCACATTTCTTGTTAGTTGTATTCCTAGGTATTTGATTCTCTTTGTAGCAATTGTGAATGGGAGGTCACTAATGATTGGGCTCTCTGTTTGTCTGTTATTGGTGTATAGGAATGCTTGTGATTTTTACACATTGATTTTGTATCCTGAGACTTTGCTGAAGTTGCTTATCAGTTTAAGGAGATTTTGGGCTGAGACGATGGAGTCTTCTAAATATACAATCATGTCGTCTGCAAATAGAGACAATTTGACTTCCTCCTTTCCTAATTGAATACTCTTTATTTGTTTTTCTTGCCTGATTGCTCTGGCTAGAACTTCCAATACTATATTGAATAGTAGTGGTGAGAGAGGGCATCCTCGTCTAGTGCCAGATTTCAAAGGGAATGCTTCCAGTTTTTGCCCATTCAGTATGATACTGGCCGTGGGTTTGTCGTAAATATCTTTTATTAATTTGAGATATATTTCATCAACACCTAGTTTATTGAGAGTCTTTAGCATAAAGGGCTGTTGAATTTTGTTGAAGGCCTTCTCTGCATCTATTGAGATAATCATGTGGTTTTTGTCTTTGGTTCTGTATATGTGGTGAATTATGTTTACAGACTTGCATATGCTGAACCAGCCTTGCATCCCCGGGATGAAGCCTACTTGATTGTGATGGATAAGCATTTTGATGTGCTGTTGCAATTGGTTTGCCAGTATTTTACTGAAGATTTTTGCATCTATGTTCATCATGGATATTGGCCTGAAGCTTTATTTTCTTGTTGATTCTCTGCCGGGTTTTGGTATCAGTATGATGTTGGTCTCATAAAATGATTTAGGAAGGATTCCCTTTTTTTGGATTGTTTGGAATAGTTTCAGAAGGAATGGTACCAGCTCCTCTTCGTAAGTCTGGTAGAATTCAGCTGTGAACCCATCTGGACCTGGACTTTTTTTGGTTGGTAGGCTATTAGTTGCTGCCTCAACTTCATTCCTTATTATTGGTCTATTCAAGGTTTCAACTTCTTCCTGGTTTAGGCTTGGGAGGGTGCAAGTGTCCAGGAATTTATCCATTTCTTCTATGTTTACTGGTTTATGTGCATAGAGTTGTTTGCAGTAATCTCTGATGATGGTTTGTATTTCTGTGGAATCTGTGGTGATATCCCCTTTATCACTTTTTATTGCATCTATTTGATTCTTCTCTCTTTTCTTTTTTATTAATCTGGCTAGTGGTTTGTCTATTTCGTTGATCTTCTCAAAAAACAAGCTCCTGGATTTGTTGATTTTTTGAAGGGTTTTTTTGTGTCTCTGTCTCTTTCAGTTCTGCTCTGATCTTAGTTATTTCTTGTCTTCTGCTAGCTTTTGAGTTTTTTTGATCTTGCTCCTCTAGCTCTTTCAATTTTGATGATAGGGTGTTGATTTTAGATCTTTCCTTGCTTCTCATGTGGGCATTTATTGCTATAAATCTTCCTTTAGACACCGCTTTAAATGTGTCCCAGAGATTCTGGTATGTTGTGTCTTCATTCTCATTGGTTTCGAAGAACATCTTTATTTCTGCCTTCATTTCATTGTTTATCCAGTCAACGTTCAAGAGCTAGTTGTTCAGTTTCCATGAAATTGTGCGGTTCTGAGTTAGTTTCTGAATTCTGAGTTCTAATTTGATAGCACTGTGGTCTGAGAGACTGTTATGATTTCTGTTCTTTTGCATTTGCTGAGGAGTGATTTACTTCCAATTATGTGGTCAATTTTAGAGCAGGTGTGATGTGGTGCTGAGAAGAATGTATATTTTGTGGATTTGGGGAGGAGAGTTCTGTAAATGTCTATTAGGTTAGCTTGGTCCAGGTCTGAGTTCAAGTTCTGAATATCCTTGTACATTTTCTGTTCTATTGATCTGTCTAATATTGACAGTGGATTGTTAAAGTCTCCCACTATTATTGTGTGGGAGTCTAAGTCTCTTTGTAGGTCCTTAAGAACTTGCTTCATGTATCTGGGTGCTCCTGTATTGGGTGCATATATATTTAGGATCCTTAGCTCTTCTAGTTGCATTGATCCTTTTGCCATTATGTAATGCCCTTCTTTGTCTCTTTCGGTCTTTGTTGGTTTAAAGTCTATTTTATCAGAGACTAGGATTGCAACTTCTGCTTTTTTTTATTCTCCATTTGCTTGGTAAATCTTCCTCCATCCCTTTATTTTGAGACTATGTGTATCTTTGCATGTGAGATGGGTTTCCTGGATACCGTACACTGATGAGTTTTCACTTTTTATCCAGTTTGCCAGTCTGTGTCTTTTGATTGGGGCATTTAGCCCATTTACATTTAAGGTTGAAATTGTTATGTGTGAATTTGACCCTGCCATTTTGATGCTAGCTGGTTGTTTTGCCCATTAGTTGATGCAATTTCTTCATTGTGTCAATGCTTTTTACCATTTGGTACATTTTTGCAGTGGCTGGTACTGGTTGTTCCTTTCTATGTTTAGTGCCTCTTTCAGGAGCTCTTGTAAAGTGGGCCTGATGGTGATGCAATCTCTGAGCAATTGCTTCTTCATCAAGGATTTTATTTCTCCTTTGCTTATTAAGCTTAGTTTGGCTGCATATGAAATTCTGGGTTGAAAGTTCTTTTCTTTAAGGATGTTGAATATTGGCCCCCACTCTCTTCTGGCTTGTAGGATTTCTGCCAAGAGATCTGCTGTGAGTCTGATGGGCTTCCCTTTGTGGGTAATCTGACCTTTCTCTCTGGCTGCCCTGAGCATTTTTCCCTTCATTTCAACCTGGTGAATCTGACGATTATGTGCCTTGGGGTTGCTCTTCTTGAGGAATATCTTTGTGGTGTTCTCTGTATTTCCTGGACTAGAATATTGGCCTGCCTTGCTAGGTTGGGGAAGTTCTCCTGGATAATACCTTGGAGAGTGTTTTCCAGCTTGGATCCATTCTCTCCGTCACAGTCAGGTACACCTATCAAATGTAGATTAGATCTTTTCACATAATCTCATATTTCTTGGAGGTTTTGTTCATTCCTTTTCACTCTTTTTTCTCTATTCTTGCCTTCTCATTTTATTTCATTGAGTTGATCTTCAATCTCTGATATCCTTTCTTCTGCTTGATCAGTTTGGCTGTTGAAACTTGTGTATGCTTCATGAAGTTCTCGTGTTGTGTTTTTCAACTCCATCAATTCATTTATATTCCTCTCTAAGCTGTTTATTCTTGTTAGCATTTGTCAGTCCTTTTTTCAACGTTCTTACTTTCTTTGCATTGTGTTAGAACATGTTCCTTTAGCTCAGAGAAGTTTATTATTACCCACCTTCTGAATCCTGTTTCTGTCAATTCATCAGACTCATTCTCTATCCAGCCTTGTTCCCTTGCTGGTGAGGAGTTGTGATTCCTTGGAGGAGGAGAGGCATTCTGGTTTTGGGTGTTTTCATCCTTTCTGCACTGGTTTCTTCCCATCTCTGTGGATTTATCTACCTGTGGTCTTTGTGGTTGGTTACTTTCAGATGGCGTCTCTGAGTGGTTGTCCTGTTTGTTGATGATAAAGTTATTTCTTTCTGATTCTTAGTTTTTCTTCTAACAGTCTGGCCCCTCTGCTGTAGTACTGCTGGAGGTCCACTCCAAACCCTGCTATCCTGGGGATCACCTGCAGCAGCTGCAGAACAGTAAGGGTTGCTGCCAGTTTCTTCTTCTGCTATCTTTGTCCCAGAAGGATACCCACCGGATGTCAGCCTGAGCTCTCCTTTATGAGGTGACTCTTTGGATATATGAGAGTCAGAGAGCTGCTTGAGGAGACAGCCTGTCCCATATGGGAGCTCAAGTGCTGAGCTGTGAGCTCCATTGTTCCATTCAGAGCTGCTGGGCAGGTATAATTAAGTCTGCTGCTGCGAAACTCATAACTGCCTTTTTTTCCTGCAGATTCTCTGTCCTGGGAAGGTGGGGCTTTATTTATAAGTTCCTGTCGTGCTGCTGCCTTTTTCAGAGATGCCCTGCCCAGTGAGGAGGTAGCCTAGTCACAGTCTGCCAGCAGAGGCATTGCTGAGCTGCTGTGGGCTCTGTCAGCTGCTGTGTGAACTTCCTTGCAGTTTTTTATTTTTTGTAGGGGTATAGTTAGAACTGCCTGGGTAATGGGGGTCTGCCTTAGTAATGGCAGACTGTCTCTGTAATGATGGACAGCCTTGGTAATGGTGGACTGCCTCAGTAGTGGTGGACTGCCTCAGTAATGGTGGATGCCCTGCCCCCCACAGAGCTGGACTGACCCAGGTTCATCTGTACTTACTGTTAATCTCTCAGTCCAGAGCATTTCAGATTGCCAGTCTTTGTGGAGGTGGGGCCGGCAGAGCCAGATCACCTGGCTCCTTGTTACAGTCCCCTTCTTTTCAATTGAACAGGCGACTCTGTCTCCCAGGCATTCCAGTTGCCAGTTGAAACAGTGCCCAGATTTGTGTGAGTTTTTGTGTGAAGACCCACTGCGCAGGCTGAAACAGCCATGATGGCAACTTGTGGTGCTTTTCTGCCCAGGAATCTCCTGGTTTGTGGGCAGTAAAAATTCGTTTGGAAATGCAGTGATTACTCACCCTCTGTGTTTTCGCTGGGAACTGCAATTCAGACCTGTTGCTATTTGGCCATCTTGGATCCAAGTCCTGCTATTCTTATATTGAGGATTTTTGCACCCATGTTCATCAGAGATATTGGCTGTAGTTTTTTTTTTTTTTAAGTCTTTCTCTGGTTTTGGTTCAGGGGCAACACTGGCCTCATAGTGTAAGTTTGGAAGTATTCTTTCCGCCTTGATTTTTCAGAGTAATTTGGGTAGGATTGGTATTAGTTCTTCTTTAAATATTTGATAAAATTCAGCAGTCAAACCATTGGGTCCTGGGCTTTTCTTTGCTGAGAGACTTTTTATTATGGCTTCAATCTTGTTACTTGTTATTGGTCTGTTCAGGTTTTGGATTTCTTCATGGTTCAATCTTGGTAGATTGTATGTGTCTAGGAATGTATCCATTTATTCTAGATTTTCCAATTTATTGGCATATGGCTGCTCATGGTGGCCTCTAATGATCCTTTGAATTTCTGTGGTATCAGTTGTAATATCTCCTTTTTCATCTCTGATTTTATTTATTCAGGTATTCTTGTTTTTTTTCTTAGTCTTGTTAAAGGTTTGTTGATTTTCTTCATCTTTTCAAAACACCAACTTTTCATTTTGTTCATCTTTTGTATTGTTTTCTTTGTTTCCATTTCCTTTGTTTCTGCTCTGATCATTATTATTTCTTTTTTTCTACCCATTTTGGGTTTGATTTGCTCTTCCTTTTCTAGTTCTTTCAGATGCATCATTATGTTGTTTAATTGAAGTTTTTTTACTTTTCTTTTATGTAGGTGCTTATAGCTATAGACTTTCCTCTTGGTACTGTTTTCACTGTATCCCAAAGGTTTTGGTATGTTGTATTCCATTATCCTTTGTTTCAAGCAAGTCTAAAATTTCTTTCTTAATTTCTTCATTAACCCACTGGTCATTCAGGAGCATATTGTTTAATTTTCATGTGCTTATATAGTTTTCAAAATTCCCCTTAGTTTTGATTTCAAGCTTTATTCCATTGTGGTCACAGAAGATACTTGATTTAATTTCAATTTTTTGTTGAAATTTTAAAGACTTGTTTTGTGGCTTAACATATGGTCTTTCCTTAAGAATGATTCATGTGCTGAGGAGAAGAATGTGTATTCTGCAGCCATTGGATGAGATGTTCTATCAATATTTATTAGGTCCATTTGGTCTGTAGTGCAAATTAAGGTCAATGTTTCTTGTTTGATATTCTGTTTGGATGATTTGTCAAAGGCTGAAAGTGGGATGTTGAAGTCTCCACCTATTACTGTATTGGGATCTTTCTCTTTAGCTCTAATAATCTTTACTTTATACATCTTGGTTCTCCAGAGTTGGGTGCATATATTTGCAATTGTTATATTCTCTTGCTGAATTGACTCCTTTATCATTATATAATGACCTTGTTTGTCTCTTACTGTAGTTTTTATCTTAAAATCTATTTTGTGTGATATAAGTATAGCTACTCCTGCTCTTTTTTGGTTTCTATTTGCTTGTAATATCTTTTCCATCCCTTTATTTTCAGTCTATGTGTGTCTTTGTAGACAAAATATATTCCTTGTACACAACAGATTGTTGACTATTGTCTTTTAAAGTCCATTCAGCCAGTTTATGTCTTTTGATTGGGGAGTTTAATCCATTTACATTCAATGCTATTATTGATAAGTAAGGACTTAACTCCTGCCAGTTTGTGATTAGTTTTCTGGTTATTTTGTAGTCTTCTCTGCTTTCATTCTTTCTTGTCTTTCTTTTAGTGAAGGTGATTTTCTCTGACGGTATGTTTTAATTTCTTGGTTTTTATTTTTTATGTATCTGTTATATGTTTTTTGATTTGAGGTTACCATGATGCTTGCAAATAATATAACCCATTTATTTTAGACTGATGGCAACTTACCACTGATTGCAGAAAGAAAGTAATAAACAAGCAAAAAGCAAACTAACAAAAACTCTGCACTTCATTTTTTTATTTTACTTTAATTTCTGGGACTTACTCTTTTTCTCTTGCTGCTTTTAGGATACTTCCTTTATCTTTGACAACTGGGAGTTTTAATATTAAATGTATTGAGGTCTTTTTTGGGTTAAATCTGCTTGGTGTTCCATAACCTTCTTATTACTTAATATTGATATCTTTCTCTAGGTTTGGAAAGTTCTCTGTTACTATATTTTTGAATAAATTTTCTACCCCATCACTCTCTCACCTCCTCTTTAAGGCCAGTAACTCTTAGATTTGACCCTCTAAAGCTATTTTCTAGATCCAGTAGATTGTGCTTCTTTTTTTTAAAATTATTTTTTATTTTGTTTCTTCTGACTATGTATTTTCAAATATCCTGTCTTCATGTTCACTAACTCTTTCTTCTGTATGATCACTTCTGCTGTTCAGAGACTCTGATGCATTCTTCAGTATGTCAATTGCATTGTCAACTTCAGAATTTTTCTTTGATTATTTTAAATTATTTCAATCTCTTTGTTGAATTTATCTGATAGGACTGTGAATTCCTTCCCTGTGTTATCTTGGATTTCATTGAGCTTCCTCAAAACAGCTATTTTGAAATCTCTGTCTGAAAGATCACATATCTTTGTCTCCCCAGGATTGGTCCCTGTTGCCTTATTTAGCTTATTTGGTGAGGTCATGTTTTCCTAAATGATCTTGATGCTTGTCGATGTCTGTCAGTGCCTTGGCACTGAAGAGTTAGGTATCTATTGTAGTCTTTGAAGTCTGGGCTTGCTTACACACATCCTTCTTGGGAACACTTTCCAGGTATTCAAAGGGACTTGGGTATTATAATCTCAGTTTTTGGTCACTGCATCTGCATCTGCATTTGCATTCGGGGAAACCCCAAGCTCAGTAATGCTGTGGCTTTTGCAGACTTATATAGGTACTGCCTTGGTGGTCTTGGATAACATATGAAAAAATTCTCTGGATTGCTAGGCAGAGATTCTACCATTTACTTTCTCCCAAACAAATGGAGTCTCTCTCTCTCTCTCTCTCTCTCTGTGCTGGGCTGCCTGAAGCTGAGGAGGGATGACATAAGCACCCCTGTGGTGGCCACCACCACTGGGACCGTGCTGGGTCAGACCTGAAGCCAGCACAGCACTGGGTATTGGCCAAGGTCTATAGTAACCACTGCCTTGCTAACAGTAAGGTTTGCTCAAGGCCCTAAGGCTCTACAATCAGCAGGTGGAAAAGCCAGCAAGGCTTGTGTTCTTCTCTTCAGGCTGGTGAGCTCCCCCTAGCCCCAGGTGGGTCCAGAGGTGCCATCCAGGAGCCAGGGCCTGAAGTTGGAAACCTTAGGATCCACCTGGTGCTCTGTTCTACTGCGGCTGAGCTGGTACCCAAGCCACATGATGAATTCTGTTCCACTGTTCCCTTCCCTTTCCATTAGCAAAGGAATCTTTCCCTGCCATCATCACCACTTCAGTATTATAATGAGTACTTCGGGATTATGAGGAGTACTTTGTGGCCACTGCTGATGTTCACTCATGGCCCAATGACTCTTCAGTCAGCTTGTCATAAATGCTGCCAGGCCTGGGAGTTTCTCTTGAGGGCACTGGGCTCCCCTCTGACCCAGTGAATGTCCATAAATGCCATCCAATGGCATCTTGGGGTCTCCATTTCAGCCAAGGCCTGGAATTGGGGACCCCAAGAGCCCACTTAGTGTTCAATGCCATTGTGGCCAAGCTGGTACTTAAGCTTTGAGACAAAGCACCCTTTACTATTTCTTTTCCTTTTCTCAAGCAGAAAGAGTCTCTCTCAGTAGCCACCACGGCTGGGAATGTGCTGGGTCACACCTAAAGCCAGCATAGCCCTGGGTTTCACCAAAGGCCCACAACAAATACCTCCTGGCTATTACTGCTGACTATTCAGGGCCAAAGGGCTCTTTAGTCTGCAGGTGATGAATCCTGCCAGGACTGGGTTCTTCTCCTCAAGGCAGCACGTTCTCTCCTTGCCCAGAGTATGTCTAGAAATGTCATCTGGGAGCTAGGGCCTGGAACGGGGGCCTCAGGACTCCTTCTGGTGACCTATCCTACTGTGGCTGAGCTAGTATCCAAGCTGCAAGACAGCACTAGGTATTAACCAAGGTCTGTAGTGCCCACTGCCTCTTTTCTCTTCCATTTCTTCTTCTCATGTGGAAGGAAGGAGTCTCTCATGGAGCTGCAAGCTGCACTGCCTGTGGTTGGGAGGGGTGGTGCAAGCACTGCCTTGGCTACCCTGGCTGGTGTCTCACTAGGTCATGTGTCCCCCATGTCCACTGGCTCCAGGCACCACGTCCACAGCACCAGGACATGCCCACAAATTGCAATCCCTGTGGCCTAGACTGCCTTTCAAGTTTATTTAGAACCCAGAGCACTTTAGGCCACTGTGGCAAGGCTTGTTGTATCTTAGCTTCCAACCACTAGGATGGATGATTCCCCTTTGGTTAGGGCTAGTGTAAATGTTCCCCACATGGGCACTGGCTGAGTTCTGCTCAGTGTTACTTTCTGCTGTTAAAGGATAGCATTGAGTCCCAATGCAAAGTCTTACAGTCATTGCACTCTCTCAAGTGCACAGCTTGTCTCTCCACACCACGTGGCTGCTGCTGGGGGATGGAGGAAGGATGACATTGGCAATTCAAGACTGTGTTTCCTACCCTCTTTAGTGCCTCTTTCAGTGATATGAAATGAAAGCCAGGTACTGTGAGTTTTCATCTGGTTTTTGGTTCTTATGAAGGTGCTTTGTGTGCGTGTGTGTATAGTTGTTCAATTTGGTGTTCCTGTGGGGAGGACTACTGGTGGGGGCTTCTGTTTAGCCAGTTTGTTCTGTCTTCCAATTGATATCTCTATTTTAGAAGTGAGAAAATTGAGAGAAGTGAGAAATGTGAAGGTTAAACAGGTTAGGTGATAATGTGCAGGCCTGTTCATGAGGCTTCCAAATGCATGAACACAGTATACCACTCTAGAGACTGGATCCCAACCCAGACATATTTTCCTGCAAATGGAAACAAAGTTTGTTGTGATCATAAATCTGAGGAATGTTATGGAAATGGAGATGGGAGAGGAGACCATTTCTGACCATTACTAAAAGCATAAGGAAGAAAGTAGAGCACGAGGGAGTAGCACCCAGTGGCTCTGCAGCAGACACTGGCATCTGCACATGGCCCTGCCCATTTCCTGCACTCCTTAGCAAGCGCAGGAGAGTTTTCTAAAATTTGATTTTATATATTTATGTGCTTTCTCAAATCGTTTTTGGAAGAATCATTTACAACTAAATAAACCAATTAAATACAGTCAGTATTGGTTTGCATGAAGTCGAACAGCATATAAGGGGTCTTCGAAAAGTTTGTGGAATATGTGTATTATGAAAAATATGTGGAATATGTGTATTATGAAAATATGTGGAATATGTGTATTATAAAAAAAGCTATGCATAGATTTCAAAATTATTTTGTAACAAAATAAACTTATACTTTTTATGACATGTCTGAATAGGATTTAGCTTAAGGCACTATCAGAGCAAAATGAATTCTGCTAAGATTGAAGCAAGAAGAAACATTAAATTTATGGTGACGCTTGGGTGGAAAAATGGTGAAATGCTTTACAAAAAGCCTGTGAGGACAATGCCTTAAGGAAATCAGAAGTTTGCAAATAGATAACTCATTTTGAGAAGGGACAAGATGATGTTGATAATGAAGCCCACAGTGGCAGACCATCCACATTAAGTTTTGAGAAAACTTGATGTTTTTCTCGAAACCAAAAAAAAAAAAAAAAAAACCACAACGAAAACCTTGTTTATGCTTGTGTCAGTCCATTCTCACACTGCTATAAAGAAATATCTGAGATTGGGTAATTTATAAAGAAAAGATGTTTTATTGGCTCACTGTTCTGCAGGCTGTGTGGGAAGCAAGATGATGGCCATCTGCTCAGCTTCTGGGGAGGCCTCAGGAAACTTGCAATCATGGCAGAAGGCTAAGGGGAAGTAGGCATGTCATACATGGCTGGAGCAGGAGGAAGAGAGATGGGGATGGGGAGATGCTACA
>PVKV010026688.1:0-27590 GCA_004027835.1 Alouatta palliata
CCGCCCACCTCCCCCCACCGCGGAGTCCCGCCCACCTCCCACCCACCGCGGAGCCCCGCCCACCTCCCCGCCCCCCCCCCTTTTGGCCCAGGCCCCGCCTACCCCAGACCGCCCCGCCCGCCCGCGCGGCCCCTCAGCCGCCCTTCTGGGCTGCAGGTAAATGCGAGTGGCGTCTCCCGAGTCGTCTCCCTGCCCTACAGCCAGGAGCTGCCATGCCTGTGCCTGGAGGTCGGTGGAGGTGTGGCCTGGACTTCGGGGTGGGTGTAGGAACAAAGGGATGAGCGGGCTGTCCTGATCCCAGTCCCTCCCGCAGGGCTGGTCTTCCATCCCTGACGCCGTGCGGACCCAGATCTGCCCCTTTGAAAATGGCAAGTGTCGTGCGATGCTAAGGGGCAGAAGGGTGGGAATGACTGCGGCCAGTCTGACCCCACCATGAGGCGTGACGTGGGGGGATGAGACAAGGGGCAGGCCCGGCCTAAACCTCTGGGCCTGCTTGGAAGGGCCTGTCAGTAAGGGAACCTGCACATGGATGTGGATGTGCACAAGTGTGTGTGTGCACACGTGGACCAGCTCACCTGGGAAAACCAAATTTGTCAAGATGGGCTGTCTAAGGGCTCCCCTGCTCTCGGTTCTGCTCAGTGGCGCTGTACACACACGCACATGTGCACACACACCCATACATGTGCATATGCACGCCCATTCCCATGGACATGCTCCCATGCACACACACACCCATACACTGCACGGGCAGGCAGATCCATGCACACGCATCCACGCACACACGTGCACAGACTTGGGTCAGCGCTCATAGACCACAGGAGGACTGCTCTGGACCCTGGCCCAGTGGTCACTGGAGTGGGTGCTAGACCCCACGGGCCCACTGGCAGCCGGAGTAGGGCCCGACTGAGCTGTGTTTGGGAGAGGGTCCCTGCAGACACTCAAGCCCTGGAGATGCTGTGGGACACGGTCCACTACCACCCCCGGAGCCAGACACTGAGCTGGGAGCCCGCCTGCCCTGTGAGTGGCCAAGTGAGCCTGTGCTGGTGCCCGGGGCCCGGGGCCAGCTGCCGTAAGCTGCAGCACTCCAGCCAGCTGGCGAGTCGCAGAGTGAGTGCCCGCACGGCAGGGATGGGGGTGGGCGCGGATGCCACAGCCTGACCTGAGCCCTCCTCAGGTGCAGTACCCGCTGGTGGACACCCAGCCCCAGCTCTGCCTGAAGGTGAGGGGTTGCTGCGGACTGCCAGTTCCCTGCTTGGGGATGGGCCGGGAGTGGGGCAGGGCCCTTGCCCCACTGTCAGAACGAACCCCCTCCTGGTCTGACAGTGGGTGAGCTAAGGGCCCAAGAAGGAGAACTGGGCCCAGAGCACCCTGAATTTGACCCAGCGTGTCTCTGCCCTGCACACTCTCCACCCACCCCACTCCTCACCCCGCTTTGCAGTTCTCCACCAGCTGGGGGTCCTGGGTGCGGTGCCCTTTCAAACGACACTTCCCAAGTAAGTTCTCCATGGGGCCTGTGCAGTGTGGGCGTGGCGTGGAACACCCTTCACTTCACTCTGTGTTGGATGGGGAGGTGGGACAACAGGGTTCAGGGCCAGTGTGGGGCCCAGTGGGAGGGGGAGGTACAGTGGGTGGGTGCCGGGCCCACCGGGGAAGGAAGGGAGGCCGGGGGTGCTGGGCCAGATGGGGTCTCACCCTTCACCCCCTGCAGCCTGGAAGATGACCATCCAGCCTTCGCCCAGGCAGGGCCACCTCCGGGCCACCTTCTTCTCGTCCAGCCCTGCCTACTTCCAGGTGCACCTGTGTCACAGGAGGTCACAGCTCCCAGCCTGCCAGCCCGCACTCCAGGCCAGCCCACTTCCTCCAGCCTCAGTGAGCCGGGCGGGTGGGGCTCTATCCTGGGGAGGTGGGGGTAGGTGTCAGGACCCCATCACTTCCCTAGGGGACCTCTGCCCCACCCAGGCCCTGAGCCCACCCGGGGTCTAGCCTACCTGGCAGGGAGGGGTGGGGGACCTGCTTTGTGGGTGCTGAGAGGATGTGTGATAAGGACAGTCTCCCGGTCTGCCCTTCCTTCCATTGCCTGTGACCTGCCCTCCCCTACCCAGGCTGACCTCGAAGCTGCCCCTGCCATTGCCTTCCTGGACCTTCCCAGGGAGGAGGCCTGTGCCCCAGGCATCTGCATCCAGGTGGGTGTTGCTGCTGTGCCCAGCCCCTACCCATCTCCTCCACTGCAGGACCTCAGCCCACACCCCCTACTTCCCATCCCCCATACCTCGGGGAAGCAGGAGCAGGAGGCCATGTTTAGGGAGCTGCTCATGCCTGCAGGACCTCCGTTTACCAAACCCCCCACCACGTTCCATCCCCCATACGTCAGGGAAGCAGGAGGCCATGCTGAAGAGCTGCCTTATGCCTGCAGGGCTGGCGGACCGATGTGCACTTCTCCGTCCCACAGCAGCTCTGCAACCTCCACGCCAGGGGGTGCCCCACTTTCAGGGGCTGCAGGGGGTCGAAGACTGGACTCGGGCACTGCCGGCTTCCCTCGGCGGGCTGGGCATGGCGTGCGCTGAACAGGAGACTGGGTGGGGGAGATGGGGAGACCACGCGGCCCTGAGTCAGGCTTCTGCACCGAGCCGAGGCCTACGCCCACCGCTGCCCTCCAGCCTCCAAGTTCCCTCTACCACAAGCCGCTGCCTGCCGAACGCCCTCCCTGGCCTCACTCCATCACTGGCCTGGCCTCCTCCTCCCTGGGGGTCCACCTCTCCTGATCAGAACTCTGGTTCCAGTGGCAAGCAACTTGGGATATCCCTCAGCCCACCAGCTGAGGCCCAGGCTCCCAGGACCCAGGGCACATCAGGACAGGACTCTGCCCAGTGGACAGAACTAAGCACGTGTGTCCTGGGTGTGGTCAGGAGCATGGCTCTGCCTTGGAGCCCAGGAAGGGTCAGAGCTGGCACTCCCACCTGCCCCCCTCCCTGTGAGCTCAAGAGCTCCCCTAGCTTCAGGTGGGATGAACTGCAGGAGCCACAGAGGTGGGAGGGGTGGGCGGGGGTGGATAGGACAGCTGGGTGCCCAGGGCCTCTGGAGACCCTTTCCAGGGAGCACCAGCGGGCCAGGCAGGGGTCTCTGGAATGTCCCCTCAGCTCAGCCCAGCCACAGCCATTTCAGGGCAGCCTGCAGCCTGCTGCCCCCAGGACGTGCAGACCTATCTCCCCCTTCTCTCATCAGGACTTTTTGGCCAAGCCTGGGTCCCCCTCCCCAGCAAAGATCACTTCCAGCAGATCACAGACCAAAGGGGTGATGGCCCCCTGCTGGTCAAGTGTCCCTGGGGCTGGACCAGCCACTGTGCACTGCCCGTGCTATGCTGGGAAGTCCACAGCCCCAGAGACCAGCCCTTGAGGCAGCAGAAGGGCTGGGCCTGGCTCAAGCGGGGGAATCTTGGCAGACCTGGGGGGCACACATGTTGCTCTCGGGGTGAGGGTGGACCCCTCCTTGTCTGCTGAGGGTCCCTACAGCCAGGAGGCTGACGTCCACAGCCACTGCCCTCCAGGACTGGGCAGCCCCTTCCCTTCCCCCACATTGTCTCAGTCTCCCACAAGAAGGGCAGGGCTGGGGCAGGTGCCCCACATCTCTCTCCAGCTGCACCCACCCCCCTGCAACCACAGCCTGAGGCCAGGAATCTCCTTACAAACAAGTAGGTGCCAGCGCCACACTGCTGGGGGCAGGAGGCCAAGGTGCAGCCCCGGACAGCTGAGCCAGGCCCCGTCAGAGTGCAGGTGGTCTCACCTGACTGTGGGGCGCAGGCACCTGCGGGCTCTCCGGGGGCTGCAGCTCACAGGCCCTCAGGGGCCGGGCCCGGGGCTCCCGGTCACACAGAAGACCTTCAGCCCTTTCCTGAGTCCCATGGGAACAGCAGGCCCTGGGTGGGCTGCCCCTTCCCCAGATGGCCAAGGTGCTGGCCCTGCCATGCTGTCCCCAGCCTCCCTCTCAGCCAACTCATGGTCATGGCCATGGTCCCTGGCCCTGAAATCAAGGTCCTGGAGGCCTGGCTGCTGCCCAGAGCCTCCCCAGTGCTCCAGGGTGCAGGATGCAACCCACCCTTCCTGTAGCTGACCAGGCCCAAGGTGGTCAACGTGGGTAACCCCAACACGGGCACCGAGGAAGAAGAGCTGTGCAGACCCCAGGCACAATTAGTGCCTGAAGAATATCTTAGTTTATAGTGTTATTACTCAGCTATTTCCTTTATATAATCCTTTATATATAATCATATGTTAGTTTATAGAATTAGTGCCTGAAGTATAACTTACTGCTTACTTACATCTAGTTTATATAATCATACTTAATACTTATATCTGGCATACTTAATTCTATATACTCTTTCTATATAATCATATAGGTATTGTGGTCGGAGCTGCACTGACACATTTAGTGCTGATTTATAGAATCCTTCTATATAACCATAGTAGTCTGTAGCAGGAGGAATGCCTAGAGCAGTCACAGAACAGAAGCAGCACATGGGAAAACAGCCAGACCAGGACAAGAACCAAAGACCCAGGCGGTGGCGTCCCTGCCTGAAAGGGCATATACTGTCTGGCAGGCTTGGAGCAAGAGCCTGTCCTCCTGATAAAGGAGCTGTAGCACCTTGCATGAAGTTCCTGTGGAAAGTCGGCCTCAGGCCTGAGATCCTGGAAGTAGCTGAGGGAGAAGAACCCCTCTGCTGTGACCAGTCACGGCGGCTGCACACCCTGTCAGTCTTTTCTCGCTTCTGTGCTAGCTCAGATCATCCTCCCATAAATATCTTAAGAGAAGAGCACAAGTCTGTCGGCTCCCACTGCATTGGCTTACAGTATCCTTCTATCAGAAATCCTTTGAAGTCTCCAGCCCCCAGATAAGAAGTGTTGCTCACGACACCTGTCGCACACAGCCACCTCCTTGCCTCGGTGACCTAATGGGAGTGGACCCCTTTTCTGTACACGACCTTCTACTACTGCGCACGGCCCACCTCTGCCCAGGTGACCTAATGGGGTGGCCCCTCATCTGTGAGTCACGTGATTATGTATGCCCTCTCATTAAGCCTATAGCTGACCTCACGACCCTTCCCCCTGCTTGTACCTAATACATACAGATGCTTCTGGACATTCAGGGCCTCGCCTGTCTCCACTCATAAGTGGCATGGCCCCCCGAGTCCAGATGCTCTTTTCCAGTCCTTCAGTGTCCTGCCTCTTCTTGGCTCCTGCACCTCAGCACAGGATAAGGGACACTCCGTGACCCTGTGGGGCCAATAGCCCTACAGGTCAAGGATCACCCCAGCTTTTGCCCAGAGCACCCCGGACTGGCCGGAGTCACCTCTCCTGTCTGTGCACCTTTGAATGCTGAAAGTCACTGCAGCACCTGCCCTGCCCAGACCCCTCCGGAGGGTCTCGGCTTCCCCAGATCCCAGATCCCAGCCCCACTTATGCAGCAAGATTCTGCCACTTCCTGTGGCCTCAGAGGCTGCCTGCCTGGGGGCCCTCTGCTGGGATGTATGGTTCTCAGACATTTCAAGTGGCACATCCAGGCCCCAGCCAGGGGTCCCCAGCAGTGGTCTGTGCAGTGGGCCATGGGGTCAGCCCTTGAACTCCCGTGTGGGTCATGTCGCCACCGGGCTCCCCTGCTGAGCCGCCCTCTGGAGCCTGGACATTGTCTCATGTGAGTGTTGTGCAGGGCCATGTGCCCGGCCGGACAGACACACTCCTACTGCTGTCCAGCCCAGGCTGCCCTCTTCCACCCGACCACCGGCCGCTGGGCCTTCTTTTCCCTCCTGCAATGGAGGCTGCTATGCCCCACAGACTGGAGAAGGGACTGGAGGGCCAGTAAGTCCCCTCCCCTCAGTAAACACTGGCCCAGTGCCTGCCCCCATGGGCATGTGGTGGGTAGGCAGCACCTTGGGACTCAGCTAGGAGAGGGGTAGGGTCTCCAGGAGTGGATTTGGGGTCAGCTAACGTCAGTGTCACATGGTGTGACCAGACATTCCCATCCAAGTGTCCCCATAAAGCAGCCGTGGTGGGGACGCCCTGGGGGTGCAGAGGCCAGGCCGGGTGAGGGGCTTGAGAACCTGGGTTTGGATACCAGGGGCAGGAAGGCCAGTGGGCGGCACGGAGAGGGTGCCCCAGGTGCCCCTCCCTAACCTGGAGGTCAGAGGCACTGGGTGGTGGGAGGGTGGGCAGCATAGGCTGCCACTGTGCACTCTCCATGTCTCCTCTAGAGACCCCTGTCCACCCCCAACCAGAAGACCAGTGTCCCGGCTCAGCTGGGCAGCCCCTGCCCCAGGTTCCTGCACCCAACTCCTGGACCGGCCAGGGGTGCTCCCCGTGATGCATGCAGACCCCTGCTCTGACCCAGGGCTACTCTGGGAATCCTGGCTGGCCTGGAGGTGGGGCTGGGGAGGATTTGCCAGCGCAGGGTCATGGGGCTGAGCTCCTCCCTGACCAGGCGTGGGCTCCCTCAAGCCTGCGCTGTAGCCCTGGCCCTCCCACAGATGGGGGAAACTGAGTCTTTTGGGACTCTTGAGAGGCTATGTTCAGATTTCAGCTGTCTCACCGTCCCTCCCAGGCAGGGAAGGCACCTGCTAGAGGACACACACGTGCTCCAGCAAGCCGGGGTGGCGCTCAGGGCTGGTGCTGAGCTGGATCAGCTGCCCCAGCAGCCGACAGGGGGCACCCACAGCCCAGCACACCCACCACCTCCGGCCAGGGACGCTGCCCTCCCTCCACCACCCCCGCCGGAAACCCGCCCCCACACCTGCCAGCAGAAAAGTGCTGAGGACCTCAGCCCCCAGAAAGGGGGGTGTAGGAGGGACGGGCACAGCCCTGCTCACGGGTGAGCCTTGGATGCCCGCCGGCCTCATTCATTCATCACACACAGCTAAGTGGGCCCTGGGCACCGACCCAGTGCCAGGAACAAACACTGGCAAAGATCCCCGGGCCTGCAGCTGGGGACCGAGTCTGGGGCTGCGTGGCACTAAGGGGTGTCTTGGGTCCGGACATCAGCACTGAAACCAGGACGGTCCAGGCAAACTGGGGTCATGGAGCCGACCTTTGCATGGGGGAGACCACCACAGCCAGGTGACATAGTAAGTGTGGGGGGCTGCGGTGCCAGTGTGGGGTGAAGAATGAGGCTGGGAGGGCAGTTGGGGGTGTGTGGAGCTACAGTCTAAAATAGGGTGAGGCCCGGCTCGGTGGCTCCCGCCTATAATCCCAGCACTTTGGGAGGCCGAGGCAGGTGGATCACTTGAGGTCAGGAGTTCAAGACCAGCCTGACCAACATGGTAAAGCCCTATCTCTACGAAAAATACAAAAGTTAGCTGGGCATTGTGGTGGGCACCTGTAATCCCAGCTACTCGGAAGGTGAGGCAGGAAAACTGCTTGAACCCAGAAGGCAGAGGTTGCAGTGAGCCAAGATCGCGCCACTGCGCTCCAGCCTAGGTGGCTGAATGAGACTCCATCTCAAAAATAATAATAAACTAAAAATAAAAATGAAATAAAATAAAATAGGGTGAGGCCAGGTACAGTGTTGCACACCTGGAATTCCAGCACTTTTGGAGGCTGAGGCAGGAGGACTGTTTGAGCCTCGGAGATGGAGGCTGCAGGGAGCCATGACTGGACCACTGCACTCCAGCCCGGGTGACAGAGCAAGACCCTGTTTCGATAAATAAAATATAAAATTTCAAAAATAGGGTGGTCCCTGGAAGGCTCAGACAAGGTAAAGTGTGAACAGGCACTGCAGAGGCAGGGCCTTTGAGTGGCCTGGCTCTAACAGGATCCCTGACTGCCTCACGGAAGAGCAGCAAGAGGCAGCTTGTGGAGGGCAGGCAGGTGGGGAGAACTGCAGAAGCTGAGGCCATCAGGGTGTCCTGGCACATGGGTGTGCATAAAAGAGACCAGCGTTTTGGCCTTAGCTCTTTGTGGACAAATTTGTGGAAATTGTAGACAAGATTTTTTGTGTTCAAAAGACAGAACTCAAAGTCACCCCTGTGCTCACCGAGATGAATGCATATCTGATTGCTTCCTTTTGAAAGCCTCATCAGAAACTCAAAAGAATGCAACTGCTTGTCTCTTATCTATCTATGACCCAGAAGCTCCCTCCCTGCTTTGAGTTGTCTCACCTTTCTGGGCAGAACCAATATCCATCTTACATGCGCTGACTGATGTCTCACATCTCCCTAAAATGTATAAAACCAAGCTGTGCCCCGACCACCTTGGCACACGTCGTCAGGACCCTGAGGCCGTGTCACAGGCATGCGTCCTCAGCCTCGGCAAAATAAGCTTCCTGAATTGACCGAGGCTTGTCTCAGATATTTGGGGTCCACAGATTGTATGCCCATTAACGTAGATTTATAATTATTGTTTTATGAATTGGTCTTTTAAATCATGCAGAAAAAGCAGGAGTTACAAACCAAAGCTACCATACCCCTTTATTTTGTTTTCCTGTGTAGTTGCCTTTGCTATTGCTCTCTTTCCTCACATGGCTTCACATTCCTGCTTCAGGCCCTTTGGTTCAACCTGACGGGCACCCTTTAGCGTTTCTAGCAGCGCAGGTCTGCGAGTAATGAACTCCTCAGCACTTACATTTTATTTTTCCCTTCATTTTTGAAGGCTAGTTTTATCGGACTTAGAATTCTTGGTTGACAGTTTTTTTTTTTTCCTTCTTCTTTCTTTCAGGACTTTAAATATGTTATACCACTGCCTCTGGTCTCCAAGGCTTCTGATGAGAAATCTGCTAAAAATATCATTGAGGCTCCTTTGCACGAGACCAGTTGTTTCCGTCTTGCTTTCTTTTTCCTTATTTTTCTGAGTTTGACAATAGTGTTTCTCACTGTGGATCTCTGAATTTATCTGGCTTGGAGTTTGTTAAGATTCTGGGACATGCAGATTCATTTATTTCATCAAATTTGGAGACTTTGGGGATATTATTCCTTCAAGTAATGTTCTTCCCTTTTCTATTTCTCTTTTCCTTTTGGAAATCCCATGACGTGTGTGTTGGTATACTTGACGGTGTCCCAGGTCCCTCAGGTTATTCCATTTTTCTGCATTTTTTTTCTTTCTGGTCTTCAGAGTGGATAATTCCAGTTGTCTTGTCTTCAGGCTCCCTGATCCTTTCTTTTATGTGCACAAATCTTGCACTGAACCCCTCTAGTGAACACTTTTTTTCTTTTTTGAGACAGTCTCGCTATGTTGCCCAGGCTGCAGCGCAGTGGCATGAATGTGGCTCTCTGCTGCCTTGGCTTCCTGGGCTCAAGCAATCTTCCTACTTCAGCTTCCCAAGTAGCTGGGACTATAGGCGTGCACCACCATGCCTGGCTAATTAAAACAAAATTTTTTTTTGCCAAGACAAGGTCTCACTATATTGCCCAGGCTGGTCTCAAACTCCTGGGCTCAGCATCCCAAAGTGATGGCATTACAAGCATGGGCCATCATGCCCAGCTGAATTCTTCATTTCTGTTACTTTGCTTTTCAGCTCCATATTTTCCACTTGGTTCCCTTTTATAACTTATGTATCTTATTGACATTGCCTCTTGGTTCACACCTTATTCTCCTCCTTGTCTTTAGCTTCGTGTCCATATTTCCCTTTAGCTTGTTGAATATATGTATTCTATTTTTGAGACGGAGTCTCACCCAGGCTGGAGGGCAGTAGCGCTATCTCAGGTCACTGCAACCTGCTCCTCCTGGATTCCTGAGAACCTGAAATCACAGGCACATGCCACTACATCTGGCTAATTTTTGTATTTTTAGTAGAGACGGGGTTTCGCTATGTTGGCCAGGCTGGTCTTGAACTCCTGACCTCAGGTGATCTGCCCTCCTCCACCTCCCAAAGTGCTGGGATTATAGGCATGAGCCACCACACGCAGCCTGCTTATTAAATATTTTTAAGATAGCTGATTTAACATTTTTGTCTAGTACTTCCAATGTCTGGACATCTTCAGAGATGGCTTCTATAAAATTACCTTTTTTTCCTGTGAATGGGTCATACTTTCCTGTTTTTTTGCATGCTTTGTAATTCTGTGTTGAAACTGGACATTTCGAGTGTTATAATGTATATCTTAGTGAGAGGGGAGACCCCTCACCTCCTTCGATTTCACCTCCCTCTCCACCTTCCAGATGGGAAGGAGGGTGAAGAAGGAAAAAAAATGAAAAAAGTAAGATACCAAAGAGCTGGGAAATGACTCCCTCTTTAGTTCCCAGCGTCTCTGCTGTCAGTTAACCTTGAAAGAGCTGCAAACGAATGCTATCTCTGCCAGCTGGAGCCCGGCACTGGGTCACACCCCCACGTCTCCCCGGGCCAGGCTCCCTCCTGGAAACACGTCTGCCAACAAACAGCCTGCTGCTTCTGTCTTGGCTCTGTAAGCCCCTCCCCTGCTGGTCCCCGCTCATGCTGCATATGAATTAGCAAATCAATGAGGCCAAAAGATGGTAAGGTCGGACGTCTAGCAAATGGACTACATAGTTCCGCCTCAGTTTCCCCTTTTGCGCTGTAAGCCTATAAAGGGGAGAGAAGCTGCAGCTCGGGGAGCTTGGTGGATGAGGCCGTAGCCCCACAGCTCCTGGCCTAATAAAAAGCCACTTCCTTCCTCAGTTCGCTGTTGGAGGGCTTTGTTCCCGCTGCTCCTGCTTCATGAGTCCTTTGTGTTTCCACAGGAGCACCTCAGGCTGGGCGACTTCCACAGAAGAGAGGATTGCTTCGCTCCTGCTGTGCCGGCTGTGCCAGAGCCATGGCCCAGCGTCTGCTTCTGCCAAGAGCCGCGGGCAGCTTTTACTCACGGCGGAAGGTGAAGGGGAGCTGGCACGTCACATGGTGAGCGATGCGCCAACGAGGAGGGAGGTGCCAGGGTCTTTCAGCAAGCAGATCTCAGAGGAGCTGACAGAAGCAGAACGAACTCTGCCCGAGGACAGCGTCAAGCCTCACGAGTTCACCCCACGACCAAACACCTCCCAGCAGGCCCCGACTCCAGCATGGGGATGCATTTCCTCATGAGATTTGGAGGGCAAATATCCGAGCTGTATAAATGCGGTTAACTCTGAAACTCAGTTTCTCCTTCCTCAAAAATTGCTGTTGGGGGCTACAGTTATTATTATTTTCATTTTTTGAGACGGACTCTCACTCTGTCACCCAGGCCGCAGTGCAGTGACCCCATCTCAGCTCACCGCAACCTCCACCTCCTGGGTTCAAGTGATTTGAGTTTCTCCTGCCTCAGCCTCCTGACTGGCTGGAACTACAGGCTCCCACTACCACACCAGGCTAATATATTTGTATCTTTAGTAGAGACGGGGTTTCACCATGTCGGCCAGGCTGCTCTCGAACTCTGGACCTCAGGTGATCTGCCCTCCTCTGCCTCCCAAAGTGCTGGGATTACAGGTGTGAGCCACAGCACCCGGCAATATGTTTAGTGACCCTTCCAAACTATGTTTGCAAAGTCTATAACCCTTTTTATGAGGAGTCATTAAAGTTTATTTTATTACCTCTGCAGTCAGCCAGTGATCTAATAGAGATTTGCTTAAATGTCAAAAAGTATTTCTCTTTACATCTTTCCATACAGGCCACATCAAGCAACTAAAAAAAGAGAGAACTCAGATGACTCAAACCTACCAGGAAGAAGAAAATAATAAAGATGAGTGTGGGCTGAGTGTGGTGGCTCATGCCATAATCCCAGCACTCTGGGAGGCTGAGGTGGGAGATCGCTTGAGGCCAGGAACTTGAGAACAGCCTGAGCAGCATAGCAAGATACTGTTTCTACAAAAAATTAGAATTAAAAAATTAGCCAGGCTTGGTGGCATGTGCCTGTGGTCCTGGCTATTCAGCTATTCAGGAGGCTGGGCAGAAGGATGGCGTGAGCACAGGAGATTGAAGTTATAGTGAGCTATGATGATGCCAGTGCACTCCAGCCTGGATGACACAGCAAGACCCGGTCTCATATATATATATATACATATATATACATATATACACACACATGTATGTATATATATAATGTGGAGATTAATTACATATAATAATATAGAGAATAAAAAAGAGCATTTCAACAAAAAAAATTAGTACATTGAAAATATCAACAAAATTGACAAACTCTTAGCTATATTGACAAGGAAAAAAAGACTAAAATTACTGACATCACAAATGAACTGGAAACATTACTACTGATTTTACAGAAATAAAAAGGATTGTAAGGGAATGCTATAAGCAACCAATTGTTTAGCCTAGATGAAATGATCAAATTCCTAAGTGCACACATACGACCAAAGCTGACCCAGGAAGCAATACAAAATCCAAATCGACCTGTAACAAACAGATTGAATCAACAATCAAAAACCTTCTAACAAAGCAAAGTTTGGGACCTGAGAGCTTCACTGGTGAACGATACCAAACGTTTAAAGTAGAATTGAAGTAGAATTCTCAAACTATTCCAAAAAATTGAGGAGGAAGAAACATTTCCTAACTCATTTTGTGAGGCCAGCATTACTCTGACATCAAAGCCAGAATGGCATTACAAGAAAGAAAATTACAGACCAATATCTCTTATGAACATAGATGCAAAAATTCTCAACAAAACACTAGCAAAGTGAATTCAGCCCTGTATTAAATGGATTCTACACCATGACCAGGTGGGATTTATTCCAGTAATGCAGGGATGGTTGAACATGCAGAAATCAACGTGATTCAACACATTTATAGAATGAAGAGAAAAAAACATATGATTTCTTCAATTGATGCAGAAAAGCATTTCACATAGTCCAGCACTCTTTCATGATATAAATGCTCACTAAACTAGGAATAGAAGGGAACTTTCTCAACACGATAAAGCCCATATATGCAGAAAGCCCACAGCTAATGTGATATTCAATGCTGAAGGGCTGAAAACTTTCCCCCTAAGATCGAAAACAAGACACGCACTTTCAACACTTCCATCTCACATAGTACTGAACATCTTAGCCAGAGCAACTAAACAAACAAAAACGTTTAAATTAGAAAAGAAGAATTAAAATTATCACTTTTAGGTGATATGATCTTATATGCAGAAAATCTTAAATCCATAAACACTTTTAGAGCGAACAAACTGGGCAAAGTTGCAAGACACACAAACACTAGTTGCATCTGCATACACTACCAATAAACAATCCCAGAGGGAAAGTAAGAAAACGATTCCATTCACAATAGCATCACAAAGGTAAAACACTCAAGAATGAACCAAAAAGAAGACGTGTACACTGACAAAGTTGTCTACTGCTGAAGGAAATTAAATAAGACCTAAATAAACGGAAAGATGTCTGTGTTCCTGGATTGGCAATGCTACCCAAAGTGGGCTACAGGATTGGTGCAATCCATATCAAAATCCCAATGGTGTTTTTTGGGATTTTTGCAGAAACAGAAAGCCCTATCCTAAAATTCATATGGAATCTCAAGGGATCTGAATGGCCAAAGTAATTTTAAAAAACGGCAAAGTTGGATTCATACTTCCTGATTTCAAAACTTACTACAAAGCTACAGTAATCAAAAGTGTATGGTATTGGCATAAGGACAGACATGTAGCACAATAGAATGGAATTGAGAGTTAAACTCTCACATATGGTCAACTGATTTCGGGGAAAAAGCCATTCAATGAGGGAAAGGAGTGTCTTCAACGGTGCTGAGCAAATGTTGTCCACATGCAAAAAATGAACTTGGACCCTGACATGACACCATATTCAAAAAGTAACTCCAAATGGATTACAGATTAAACTTAAGAGGTAAAACTACAGAACTTTTGGAAGATAGGAGAAAACTGGCAACATTCTCTCTCTCTCTCTCTGTCCCTCTCTGTCTCTCGCTCTCTGTCTCTCTCGGCAGAGTTTAGCTCTGTTGCTCAGGCTAGAGTTTGTGGTGTGATCTTGGCTCACTGCAGCCTCTGCCTCCCAGGTTCAAGTGATTCTCCTGCCTCAGACTCCCCAGTAGCTGGGACTACAGGTGCATGACATCACACCTGCATAATTTTGTATTTTTTTTTTTTTTGAGATGGCGTTTCGCCATGTTGGCCAGGCAGGTCTTGAACTCCTGACCTCAGGTGATCCACCCACCTCGGCCTCTCAAAGTCCTGGGATTACAGGCATGCCCAGTCAGCAATGTTTTCTTAAATATGGCACTAAAAGAATAAGCAACAAGAGAAAAAATAAATAAATTGGATTTCATGAAAATTAACAACTTCTGTGCATGAAGAACACTGTCAAGTGACTAAAAAACCCACTGAGTGGGAGAAAATATTTGCAGATCAGATCTCCGATAAGGGTCTAGTATCTGAAATATATAAAGAATTTCAGCAGCTCAACAAAAAGACAACCCAACTAAAAACTGGACTTGGATGTTTCTCTGTAGGAGATATGCAAATGGCAATAAGCACATGAGAGAACTCTCATTATCAGTCATCAGGGGACCCCAAATCAAAACCACAGTGAGATTCCACTTCACATCCATTAGGATGGCTATTATTAAAGTAATAATGTGGGCCCGGGCGCCGTGGCTCACGCCTGTAATCCCAGCACTTTGGGAGGCTGAGGTGGGTGGATCACTTAAGGTCAGGAGTTTGAGACCAGCCTGGCCAACATGGTGAAATCCATCTCTACTAAACATACAAAAATTAGCTGGGTGTGGTGGCGGGCGCCTGTATTCCCAGCTACTTGGGAGGATAAGGCGGCAGGAGAATCGCTTGAAGGTTGTAGTAAGCCAAGATCATGCCACTGGACGCCAGCCTGAGCAACAAAAGTGAGACTTCCTCTGAAATAATAATAATTTGGGAGGCCAAGGCAGGTGGATCACGAGGTCAAGACATGGAAATCATCCTGGCCAACATGGTGAAACCCAGTCTCTACTAAAAAATACAAAAATTAGCTTGGTGTGGTGGCACACACCTGTAGTCCCAGTTACTCAGCAGGCTGAGGCAGGAGAATTGCTTGAACCTGGGAGGCAGAGGTTGCAGTGAGCCGAGATCGCGCCACTGCACTCCAGCCTGGCACCTGGTGACAGAGCGAGACTGTCTCAAAATAATAAGAATAACGTGTTAGGACATAGAGGAACTAGAACCCTCGGATAGTGCTAGTTGGAGTGTGGAATGGAGCAGTCACTGTGGAAACAGTTTGGCGGGTCTTCAAAAAGTAAAATATGAATTACGCATGAATTACTCAGCAACTCCCCTCCTAAGTCTACACCTCAAAGAATTGAAAACAAGGACTCGAAAGATACCATGTACACTCACCTTTCATAGCAGCATTATTTCCAGTAGCTAAAAGGTGGAAACCACCCACATGTCCATCAACAGGTGACTGTTATCAGCCTTAAAAAGCAAGTTCTGATCCACGCCCACACAGACAAGCCTTGAAAACGTTAAGTGAGGCGGGGTGCAGTGGCTCATGCCTGTAATCCTGGCACTCTGGGAGGCTGAGGTGGGTGGATCACTGGAGGTCAGGAGTTCGAGACCAGCCCGGCCAACATGGCAAAACTGTCTCTATTAAAAATTCAAAAAAATTAGCGGGGCATGGTGGAACACACCTGTAATCCCAGCTACTCGGGGGGCTGAAGCAGACGAATGGTTTGAACTGGGAGGTGGAAGTTGAGATTGCGTCACCGCACTGCAGCCTGTGACAGAGGACTGTGTCTCAAAACAAAAAACAAAAACAAAACAAATTAAGCAAAATAAGCCAGGCACAAAGGCCAGGTATTGCGTTATTCCATCTGCATGAACTGCGTAGAACAGGCAAGTTAATAGAGCTGTAATTAGAGGCGACTGTGAGCTGAGGGGATGGGATCGTGGGGAAGGACAGTTTTATGGGCCCAGTTTCTGTTTGGGGTGACTTTGAAGTTCTGGATCCTGCTGACTGTGGTGGACGTACTTAACGCCACTGAATGGCCCACTTCAAGTGGTTAAAGTACTACAGTTGATGTATGTTTGACCACAGTGATGTGTGTTTAACGGCGCCGAGTGTCCTGGTTCATCCGAAATTAACCCGGGGGTGGCCGTTTGTAAAGCTTCTCACATGTGTGGCAAGTAAGTAGTTGCCGACCCAGACTTTTAATAAAAAATCCCAAGACAGGGAGAGAGGGGCGCTGTCTCCCTCGTGTACAGAGGCCCCCGGAAAACACCCCGTACTGCGAAACAGCATGAGGCCTGCTTCAAAGGGCTGACAAGCATCTCAAGGGGCAGAACTTAGGGTTTTCTAAAGGAAACGCTGAGAAGGGAGAGCGGGAAGTCTGTCCGTTTCAGCACCGGGGAAGATGGCATCTTCGGCGTGTATTTGCACTCAGCAGCCCGGGAAGAGGAGCGTTCAGGACCGAGGCCCCCGGGCGGGGTCCCACCAGCAGGCGGGTGCGGGGGACGCGGAAGGCGGCGAGAGGCCCCTGAACCCCCGCAGAGACGCCGGCCCTGCCCCAGGGAAGTGGGGGGCGGCGGGAGGAGCCTCGGGACCGGAGACGCGGTGGGCACTGGAGCACGCCCGGCAGAGCAGCCCGGAACTGGAGGGAGGAGCCCGGAGGACTCCCAGCCTTCGGTGTCGGCCCTGGAGCGGCCGTGGGTCCCAGGAGCACGCTTGGGGTCGCGGGCAATGCGGGGGGTGGACCGTGTCGCGGGTGGGGCTGGACCGTGTCGCGGGTGGGAATGGACCGTGTCGCGGGTGGGGATGGACCGTGACGCGGGTGGGGCTGGACCGTGACGCGGGTGGGGATGGACCGTGTCGCGGGTGGGAATGGACCGTGTCGCGGGTGGGGATGGACTGTCCTAGGTGGGGCTGGATTGCGTCACGGGCGCTGCTTGGGGAGGATGGAGATGGCCCCTGAGAGGGGAGAAGCCTGCAGGAGCCAGGCGCGGAGTGGGGACGCGGGGCGCAGATTCTTCCTGGAATTTTCAGCGAAGGGACAGCAATGCGGGGCCTCGGAGACCCGGGATCCCAGAGGCCGGGGCTGTGTCCTCCAGGTCTGCGGCCGCGGGCGGGGGTTGCTCCCCAGGGCGCGGACCGGAGCCTCCGCGGGGCCCGCAGGCGGCAGCGCCCCCACCACGCGCGAAAGCGGCTCCTGCGGCCGGACCGGCCCCACCTCCCGGGATGGTGTTCCAGCGCGGGCTTGATGGTGTCACTTGTTCCTTCCAGAGCGAGGCTGGAGTTTTTTTCCGAAACTCTCTGTTGGGGGCGTTTCAGCCCCGGGGTTCTGTAGGGACGCGGCCCGGTGGGAGACCTCGGGGTGCAGACGCGGGCGGCGGGACGAGCACGGGGGCAGCGCGTGGGGAGCGGCCGTGGCACCGCGGGGGGGCGCTGGGCGAGGAGGGGCTGCCGGCGGTCGTTCGGGGCGTGCGGCGGGAGATCCCGGCCCTGAGCCCGCGGAGGACAGAGCCCGGCACCACCTCCAGCCACGTGGGGGTGCACCGGCCGCGAGCTGGGGAGCGGGGCGCCCACCTGCCTCTGCGCGAAGACCCGCGTCGCTGGGCATCCCGGGGGGAGTCCTCGTGGCCCCGACCCGCCCCGGCACCTCCGGGAGGCGCAGGCTGGGCTGGGGCCGGAGGACCACGCAGATGCCGCCCGACCTCCCGCCCTGGTTTCTGGGTCTGGTCTCCGCCGAAGCCCCGAGGGAAGGCTGGGGGGTCACGGTTCCCGGGAGGCGAGAGAGCAGCTGCGGGGGCGTGGAGGAGGGTCCGGAGACCAAGCTCTGGCTTGGCTTACAGGCCCTGGAGGGCCGGGGAGGGCGTGAGGCCCCCCTCCACCTGCAGGAACAGGGGAGCCAGGCCTCGAGGCCTCCCATCTCCCAGCCCCCTCGCTGGAGCTTTCACTGGGGAGATGTCTTTGAGGACGAGCTCCTGCCCGAGCCTGGGGTTCACAGCACACGTGTTCCTCTCGCAGCTGAACCACGCAGACACAGCACTCAAGGAGAGACCCTCCTTTCACCCCAGGAGGGACCCCACAGGCCTTCCAAGCCGCCAGCGTCTGGGTCCTGTGAAGCTGGTGGTTCCACCGCGCTGCCTCCCTGTCCCAGGGAGGTGGCCGCAGGCCCAGGGAGACCCTCACTACCTGGATGATGGGGGAGAGCTTCCCCATCTCTGACCTGTGCCTTTTTCTCTGTGAATGAGGAACAAAGGGCAGGCTGCCCAGTGGGTCGGGCTCCCACGGGGCAGGGCCTCACCTGGAAATGCCCCATCCCCCGCTCCCCTAGGTCTTCCCAGGAACACCCAAAAGGGTTCACCTGAAAACCAATGACCAGTTGTTCTAGCACCATTTGCTGAGAAAACTCTCCTTTCTACACCGAATGACCCCTTTGCCAAAGATGAAATGGCTGAGTTTCTGTGGGTGTTTCCGGACTATCTGTTCAGTTCGATGGATCTATGCATCTGTCACTTTGCCAATTCCAAATGGTCACAAGTGCTCGGGCTCCATAGTAAGTGTTAAAATCAGATCGTCGGCTGGGTGCTGTGACTCAGCCTATAATCCGAGCAGTTTGGGAGGCCAAGGCAGGCAGATCACTTGAAGTCAGCAGTTTGAGATCAGCCTGGCCAACGTGGTGAAACCCCATCTCTACTAAAAATATAAAATTTAGCTGGGCCTGGTAGCACTTGCCTGTAATCCCAGCTACCTGGGAGGCTGAGGCAGGAAAATCGCTTGAACCCAGGAGGGAGAGGTTGCAGTGAGAAGAGACTGTGCCATTGCACTCCAGCCCAGGCGACAGAGCCAGACACCATCTCTGAAACAAACAAAGAAAATCGGATAGTCTGAATCCTACAACCTTTTTGTTTTCAAATTTTAGTTATTGTAATTCATTACCCTTTCACATAAAGTTTAAAATCAGTCTACATCTACCAAAAAAAAAAAAAATCCTGCTGGAACTTTGACTGGTTTTGTTAAATCTGTAATCACTTGGGGAGAATGGACCTCTTTACTATGCCGAATGTTCAAATCCATCAACCCAACAAGCCTTCCATTTATTTAGGTTCTCTCCGATTAGTTTCAAGGGCATTTTAGTTTCCGGTGCACAGATCTCGTACGCTGTGTTGGAGCCATCATAAATGATAACGTTAATATTTTTGGCTTCCTATTGTTCGTTGTTTGCATATGGGAATACAACTGATTTTTTTTTTTGAGATGGAGTCTCGCTCTGTCAGGCTGGAGTGCAGTGGCGCGACCTCGGCTCACTGCCCCTCCACCTCCTGGGTTCAAGCAATTCTCCTGTCTTAGCCTCCTAATTAGCTGGGATTATAGGCACGTGCCACCATGCCTGGCTAATTTTTGTATTTTTAGTAGTGATGGAGTTTCACCATGTTGGCCAGGCTGGTCTTGAACTCCTGACCTCAGGTGATCCATCCACCTCAGCCTCCCAAAGTGCTGGGATTACAGGCGTGAACCACCGTGCCCGGCCACGATTGATTTTCACGTGATGACCTTGTAACCCACAACCTGGCTAAACTCATTCATTGGTTCTAGGAGGTTCTTTGTTCTTGTTTGTTTTGAGATAGTCTCACTCACGCTGTCGCCCAGGCCAGAGCGCTGTGCTGTCGTGCAATCTCTGCTCACAGCAACCTCCACCTCCCAGGATCAAGTGATTCTCCTGCTTCAGCCTCCCAGATAGCTGGGACTACAAGCGCCCACGACCACGCCCAGCAATTTTTGTATTTTTAATAGAGTCAGGATTTCTCCATGTTGGCCAGGCTGGTCTCGAACTCCCGACTTCAAGTGATCTGCCTGCCTCGGCTTCCCAAAGTGCTGGCATTACAGGCGCGAGCCACTGCACCCACCTTGTTCTTGTTTTTAATATGGTCCCTGGGATTTTCTACATAATCATGTTTGTCTGCAAATCAGGACACTTGTTTCTTCCTTTCCAGCCGGAACGACTTTCATTTCTGGTCTCGACTTTTTGCACTAGCCAGAACTTCCGGCACGGCATTGATGAAGAGGGTGAGGGCGGAAATCCTTACCTTGACCCTGGTCTCAGGACCAGGTGGAAGGCATGTAGGCCCTCCCCACGAAGCATGTGCGGTTAGCTGTAGGATATCTGTCGATGTCTTTTTTCAGGCTGAGGAAATTTGCTGGATGTAGAAATCTGAAAAACGTTGTGCCTTCTTTGTAGCCTCTGTGGGTTCTGATGAGAAATCCACTAATTCAAATCGTTTTTCTTTTATAGATAGTCTGTGGGCAGATCATGAGGTCAGGAGATTGAGACCAGCCTGACCAACATGGTGAGACCCCGTCTCTACTAAAAATACAAAAATTAGCTGGGCGTGGTGGTGCGCACCTGTAATCCCAGCTACTCAGGAGGCTGAGGCAGGAGAATCGCTTGAATCTGGAAAGGTGGAGGTTGCAGTGAGCTGAGATTGTGCCATTGCACTCCAGCCTGGGTGACAGAGTGAGACTCCATCTCAAAAAAATAAAAAAAATTTTATTTTTGAATCCTGCCCTGTCAAGACTGGAGTGCAGTGGTACAATCTCTCTCTGCTTCCCAGTTTCAAGCAATTCTTGTGCCTCAGCCTCCCGAGTAGCTGGGACTGCAGGCACCTACCACCATGCCCAGCTAGTGTGTGTGTGTGTCTGTGTGTGTTTGAGACGGAGTCTCGCTCTGTCGCCAGGGTGGACTGCAGTGGCACAATCTCTGCTCACTGCAACCTCCGCCTCCCGTGTTCAAGCAATTCTTCTGCCTCAGCCTCCAGAGTAGCTGAGACTACAGGGGTGTGCCACCACAGCCAGCTAATTTTTGTATTTTTAGTAGAGATGGAGTTTCACGATGTTGGCCAGGATGGTCTTGATCTCTTGACCTTGTGATCTGCCTGCCTTGGCCTCCCAAAGTTTTCTATTTTTAGTAGGGATGGGATTTTGCCATGTTGGCCAAGCTGGTCTTGAACTCCTGGCCTCAAGTGATCTGCCCACCTCAGCCTCCCAAAGTGCTGGGATTACAAGGTGAGCCACTGTGCCCGGCCTTAAGATTTTTTTGCCCGTAGTTTTCAGCAATTTAATCTTTGAAGTGTCTTGGTACAAATTTGTTTATCCTGGATGGAATTTTCTCTGCTTCTTGAATCTGCTGGGTCTCTTACTAAACTTGATCAATTCTTCAGTGATGACTTCCTCGAATATCCTTTCAGCCTCACAGTCTCTCTCCTCCTAGGACTCCAGTAACACAAATATGAGTCCTGTTACTGTCCCACAGGTCCTAGAGTCTTTTTTTTTTTTTTTTTTGAGATGGAGTCTTGCTCTGTCGCCATTTTTTAAAATTCTTTTTTCTGTCTCCTGCTCAGATTAATTTCTGTGAACATACCTTTGAGAGCACCGACCCCTGTTACCTCCATTCTGCTGCTGAAACCACCCAGTGAGATTTTTCTTCAGTTACATTTTTCAGTTCTGAAATGTCGCTTTGGTTTTTCTTTATATCTTCTATTTCTTCTCTGAGTTCTTCTGTTTTAATATTTGTGTCAAAACTGTTTGCAGTGGCTGGTTTGCACTTTTTTACGGCAGCTGTTTTAAAGTGCTTGTCAGATACTTCATGCGAGCCGCAGTATCACTGGCGTCTGTCGTTTTTCCATTCATGAGTTGATATTCTCGCTTTCTTCATATACCAAGTGGTTTTCGTTTCTGTCGTGGAAATATTAAGGGCCGTGGCTCTCCGGGCCTTTGTCATTCTTCCTTAGTCTCTTGCATGGTTCCTGTGTCAGTTCCTTTTCGAAGCCTCGGCCGTTCTGTTCAGGACCAGCGTTCGTGAGCGCCACCTAGTGGTCACCCTGAGACCTCAGCGGAGGTCCGTCCGCCTGTTAGATCAAGTCTCCAAGTATGTAACGTGCTAATTAGAAGATTTACACACATGCGGATTAGGGGTGGACTCAGGAGTTTCAGGCATTTTATTCACAACAGCATAAAAATAATAAAATACGAGTTGGCGCGGTGGCTCACATCTGTAATCCTGGCACTTTGGGAGGCCAGATCACCTGAGGTCAGGAGTTCAAGACCAGCCTGGGCAACATGGCATAACCTTTTCTCTACTAAAAATACAAAAATTAGCAGGGCCTGGTGGCGTGCGCCTGTAATCCGAGCTGCTAGGGAAGCTGAGGCATGAGGCTCGCTTGAATCTGGGAGTCTGAGGCTGCAGTGAGCTGAGATTGCACCACTGCACTCCAGCCTGGGAGACAGAGGGAGACCCTGTCTCAAAATAGTAATAATAAAATACCTAGGAATAAGTTTAACGAAAATAGTGGAAGACTGGTATGCTTAAAACTATATAGCAATTCAAAGACATATTGAAGCTCTAAATGAATGGACACTCAATGGTCGTGGATTATAAGACTCAATATTAAGATCGCAATACTCTCCAAACTGGTTTGCAGGTTGAATGTAATCCTTATTGAAATGTGAACAGGCTTTGTTTTCAGAAATGATCAATCTGATCATAAAATTTATACGGAAATGCAAGGGACCCAGAAGAGCCAAAACCATTTTGAAAGGGCACAAACTTGGAAGACGCACTTTCCACTAAAACTATGAAACGGCAGTAACAAAGTGTGTGCTGGCATGTGAATCAAGATACACATCAGTGGGGAATCCAGAAATAAACCCAAATGTTTACGGTCATTTGATGATTGACAAAGGTGCTGAGACTTTCAGCTGGGGAAAGAACTGTCTTTTTAACAAAGGTGCAATGCAGTTAGATATATACACGTAATGAGATGAGTGCACTTCACTCCATACACAAAAATTAACTTGAAATGAATCATAGACCTAAATGAAAGAGCTACAGCCACGAAATGCTTAGAAGGACACGTGAGGGGAAATCTTCGTGACTGACCTTGAGTGAGGTAAAGTGTTCTCAGATGCAAGACCAGAGGCAGGATCATGAAGGAAAACAGAGATAAATTGGATTTGATCAAAACTGAAAACGGTGTGATTCAAACAAAATCATTAAGAAAATAAAAAGTAGCTGGACACAGTGGCTCAGGCCTGTAATCCCAATACCTTAGGAGGCTGAGGCAGGAGTCTCATGAGCCCAGGAATTTGAGACCAGCCTGGGCAACATAGTGAGAGACCCTGTTTCTGTAAAAACAAGAATAGAAATGTGAAAAAATCACACCTGTGATCCCAGCACTTTGGGAGGCCAAGGTGGGTGGACCACTTGAAGCTAGGAGTTGGAGACCAGCCTGGCCCACACGGCAAAACCCTGTTCCGTCTCTACTAAAAATATAAAAATTAGCCGGGTGTTGGGGCTCACGTAGTGTGATCCCAGCTACTCAGGAGACCGAGGCAAGATAATCACTTGAACCCAAAAGGCAGAGGTTGCAGTGAGCCAAGATCAATGCCACTGCACTCCAGCCTAGATGAAAGCGTGAGGCTTCAAAAAATAAAATAAAAAATTAGAAAAAAAAAAAAAAAAAAGAAACTTGGGAGAAAGTATTTGCAAACTATATATATAATCAAGGGCTTGTATTTAGAATTTATAAAGAAACTTGAAAATAAGACAAACATACATTTAAAAGTACCGAGAACCAGCTTGGCCATAGAGATCCCCCACCCAGGCGGTGCTGACGGCGTTAAAAAGCAGTCACCCAGCTAGAACAGCAAAGGGGGACCATCCGGGGCCAACAGCCTTACCGAGCCAAGAGCCCCAGGGGCTGACGCACTCTGGGCTGGGGCCTCCAGCAGACACGGACCCACGTAGTTATGCTCTCTGAACAGGTGATTCTTATTAACAAACAGGTGTTCTGTGTTTTCTCTTAGGAACAAGATAATAAACTAGAGAGGCAGCTGCTGCCTGCTTACCACCAATCAAGGAGAAACTAGAAAGGATTCTCCACGAGGGAGCCACGGGGCAGGTCACCTGTTCCGCGCTGAAAGAATTATTTTCACTGGTGTATGATATACATCTACTGTCTTACTACTTTAGAATGTCCCAAGCAGTTTTCCACTTGGCGGGGGGGCTGTGGCGAGGTTTTCCTTGCCGTCATTCTTAGCAAACAAGAAATTTGATCACTCGGCATTTCTCAACATAAAAGTGGTTAAATGGTAAGTTTTGGCCAGGCGCGGTGGCTCACACCTGTAGTCTCAACAGTTTGGGAGACCGAGGCAGGTGGATCACCTGAGGTCAGGAGTTTGAAACCAGCCTGACCAACAAACACGATGAAACCCTGTCTCTACTAAAAATACAAAAATTAGCTGGGCGTCGTGGCCCGCGCCAGTAATCCCAGCTGCTAGGGAGACTGAGGCAGGAGAATCGCTTGAACCCGGGAGGCAGAGGTTGCAGTGAGCCAAGATAGTGCCATTGGACTCCAGCCCAGGTGACAGAGGGAGACTCTGTCTCCAAAAAAAAAAAAAAAAGCTGGGGAGTGTGGCAGACAGCTGTAATCTCAGCTACTCAGGAGGCTGAGGCAGGAGAATCGCTTTAACCCAGGAGACGGAGGTTGCAGAGTTGAGATCACGCCACTGCACTTCAGCCTCGGCAACATAGTGAGACTCAAAAAAATGTATAGCCAATTTCTTCAAAGGTGAAATATAAATTTATCGCATGGCCCAGCAATTCCATTCCTATGTATCCACTTGAGAGAAATGACAACATATGTCCACGCAGGGAATTGTACCTTAGGCCGAACAACACAGGGAGACCTTGTCTCTACTAAAAAAAAAAAAAAAAAAAAAAAAAAAAAAAATTAGCCCAGTGTGATCGCGCTTGCCTGTAGTCCCAGCTCCTCAGGAGGTGGCTGATGCCCGACGATGGCTTGAGCCCAGGAGGTGGAGGCTGCAGTGAGCCATGACTCCAGCCTGGGTGACAGAGCTACACCCTGTCTCAAAAACAACAGTAAAGAATTCTACCTGAATGTTCATAGCAGCTTTATTCATAACTGCCAAAATGTGGAGACAGCTCGAATGCCCATCAGCAGGCCAAGGGCTAGAGAGAACAGCTTTGCCACGCAAGGCGAGTGTCAGAGGAGCTAACTACCCCTGCATGTGACCGCGTGGACCAGCCTCGAAGGGTGACGCGCCGTGAAAGCCGCCAGACGCCAAAGACGCAAGCTGTATGATTCTATTTATACGGAACTCCCAAAAAAGGCGACTCTTAAAAGGCAGAGAGCAGGTTAGTGTTTGGCCTGGGGTGGGAGAGGAGTGACTGGCTGCTCACGCTGCGAGGGGACCTCGAGGCGATGGAGAGGCTCTAAACCGGGCGGTGGCGGCCACACAGCTCAGCAAGTTTACTGAAATCACTGAGTCGTGGGTGGATCACTGAAATCGCTGAAAGGGGGTGGATTTTATGGTATGTAAATCACACCTCAATAAAGCTGTTTTAAAAATACCTTTCACAGATTTTATTAGATTTCCACTTATATCTGAGAAATGTATAAAGTGACTCAGAATTCGTTTCAGAGGAATTTTTTTTTCTTTTAATTTAGCCAGTGGAAAGAAATGAGCCTGTCCTGGAGCTGCCCCCAGTGGGATGAAGAGTCCTGTCCCCCAGCCCTGTCCCCAGCCCGGCACCAGCCCTGTCCCCATGGCCTCCCCACATGGCCACTCCATGCCCACCCTGCACCTGCCCCAGTCCCGATCCCTCTGGCCTCCTTAGGGAAGGAAGCCTTTCCTCAAAGGAACTTCCACCAACCCTCCCTGCCTCCCAGCTGGGCTCTCCCACCACACACAACCAGAAAACACATGACACACACATACCATACATGCACAACACACACCACAAAACACATGACACACCATACACAACACATGATACCACGAACACCACAAAACACGACACACATACCATACACACGACACACACCGCAAAACACATCACACCACACACAAAACACGACACACCATAAACATACCACAACACATGACACACACACAAAACACCACACATGATACACACACACCAGAAACACCACACACCAAACACATGACACACCATACACACACAACACACCAAACACTACACACAACACAACACAAAACACATAACACACCATATACAACATAGCACAAAACACATGACACACCCACACACCACACGATACATACCACAAACACTACACACAAAACACACATAACACACACCACACAAACACCACATACCACAAACACCACACCATACTCTCTATACCACATACACCATACACACCACACGATACATACCACAAACAGCACATGCCACAAACACACCATGCCCACCATACCACATACACCATACATACCGCACACCACACACACCACACACACATGACACAACACAAATGACACACACCATACACATGACACGATACACCACACACAACCACACATCACACGCACTCTATACATAACATGATACATACCATATACAACATGCACGATATGCACACAGCACACACCACAAACACCACAACCACACATCTTACACAAAGACTACACACACACAATACACATACCCCACACCCCCCCACATGCCACATATATACTATATACACCACACATACTATACACGTCACATACACATTCCACCACCCAAACCCACACCCACATCCACACCCCACCTGCTGGGACTTTCCGGAGGTTGGTGACCGGCCTTCGGGGTTGGAGGGGCTGTGGGTGGGACTCGGTCAGCCGTGGGGACCCCAGGCCCAGAAGGCATTTCCTGAAGTGCACAGAAGGCGGCCTGGTCCTGCCTGCCCCCACAATGGGACCAGGGAGGAGGTGGGGTGGGAAAGGACACAGCACCTCCCTGGGGGACACAGGGTGGGTTTGGGGGGTAGGGGCGCAGCTCCAGAGGGACCTGTGGGGACACAGGAGGCTGGGGACAGGGGGCCGGGGTCTGGGGAAGCCCGAAGCTAGGAAGAGGGTCCCGGCGGGGCTGGGAGAGGAGGGCGCCCTCGGGTGGTCGAACAACCCAAGTAAGAGGGTCCGGGAGAGGAGGTGGGGGCATTGGATGGGGTCTTGTGCTGAGAACGGCCCCGGCGTCTGGACCGGGCTGGGTGAGGGCTGCTCTAGGGGCCTGAGGTGTGGGGAAGGCACATGGGGTGGGGACGCCCACCCAGGGGCCCACGTCAGAAGCCCCTGCAAAACCCGACATGGCCCCGAGATGGCCGGGACGCCCCGACGGCACCCCCAGCCTTGCTGCCCATTCCCACGGCAGACTCCTCCCTGCAGGCCAGGGTTCCTCCACACCATGCCCCCTTGTCCTCAGGAGGCCCTGAGCTGTGGATGGGATGAAGGAGGCACCCACCGCCCACCCACAGGCCGGGGAGCACCCGCCGGCCTTCTGCGACCTGGGCAGAGACCTACCAACCCCAGAGCAGGCCGGCTCCGGCACCTTTTTCCCCAGGAGGGATCCAGGGAGGGAGTGAGGACCCAAGGCGCAGAACCCGGCCAGTCGCCCCACAGCCAGACACTGGCCGGCCCTGCACCCGCCCCGCAGCCCACCTGGGCCTGGACTCTCGTGGAGAGTGGGCCTGGGCCGGTGCTTGCACCTGAGTCCTGGAGATGGTGCAGCCGCAGGTGCTCCAGGGGGTGGAACCTTGGCAATGGCCTGAAGCCATGGCCCTGTACCCTCCCTCCTCCTGCCCCAGGGCCCCCCTCCCTCCTCCTGCCCCAGGTGCCCCTTCCCTCCTCCTGCCCCAGGTGCCCCCCTCCCTCCTC
>PVKV010026689.1:0-11497 GCA_004027835.1 Alouatta palliata
TCAGCCTCCCAAGTAGCTGGGATTACAGGCATGTGCTACCACGCCATTGATTTTTGTATTTTTAGTAGAGATGGGGTTTCGCCACGTTGTCCATGCTGGCCTTGAACTCCTGGCTTCAGGTGGTCCCGCCTCAGCCTCCCAAAGTGCTGGGACAGTGTGCCAGGCCAAAGTAACCTTTTTTTCCTTTTTTTTTTTTTTTAAGAAGATGCTTTTTAAAAAGCATCCTTTTTTTAAGAGGATGCCTTTTAAAAAGTATCCTTTTTTAAAGAAAAGGTATCCTTTTTTAAAGAGGATACCATTTAAAAAATATACTCTTTTAACAACTTAAGTTGTTTGAGAATTCCCAGAATTCATATGGAAAAGTTGTTCCCAGAATTCACATGGAAAAGAGCCAAGAAATGCCAAACTAAGAAAGGTAATGAAGGGGTGCCCTATGACACAACAAGAACAAGTTTAAAGCTATAGCAATTAAAACAGCGTTATTGATGCACATATGGCCAAATAGAATTATGAAACAGAACAGAGACAACACTCAGACCCACAAGTACATGGGAACTGGTTATGCTACAGAGACAGCACTGCAAATCAGTAGAGGAGAAAGATGGACTCAATAAATTATATTGAGACAACTGGTTATACATATGGAAAAGATAAAAATTAGTTCATAATTTACACCAAATACAAAAATAAATTCCTAATGAATTAATCACCAAAATGTGCAAAGCAAAATTTTAAAACGTTTATAAGACAATGATTTCAGAGTAGGGAAAGATTTCTTGAAAAACGCATAAAAGCACAAATCATCAAGGTAAAAAAATGGCTAATTATAACTACAAAATTTAAACCTAAAACTCTATAAGTAACATGAAAAGACCATCGCTGTCTGGGAGAAGCTATTTACAACAAAGAATTAGAATCCAAAGGATACCCTACCCCCCAAAAAAGGGAAAATTCTATCCATCAATAAAAATACAAAGCCCAATAGAAAAAATGAGCACATATACAAAGGTAAGTCACAGAAGGGGAAATCCCAAAGACCAATCTGAAAATGCTTAATCTCACTAGTAAGGAGGAAAACATGCAAACTCAAACAATAGTTTTACACCTACATTGTAAAAATTAAAATGTCAGCAATATTAAGTGTTAGAAAGGATATAAATAACAGGTACTCATATACTGTTAGTGAGAGTATAAGCTGGCATCACTAGGTAAAGATGAGTATGACTTATCACCCAGCAATTCTACCTCTGGACATACATGCCAACTCTTACATACATACGAATGGAGACATATACAGTCATGTGTTGCTTAATGACAGGGATATATTCTGAGAAACATGTCACTAGGTGATTTCATCGTTACGTGAGTATCATAGAGTGTACTTACACAAACCTAGATGGTATAGCCTATTCCTCCTAGACTACAAACTTGTACAGCATGTTACAGCACCAAATGCTGTAGGCAACTGTATCATAATGGTAAGTAATTGTGTATTGAAACATATGTAAGGTAGAGTAAATATATGGCATTATAATCTTATGGGATAACCTTCCTATCTGCAGTCCATCACTGACCAAAATATCGTTAATGTGGGAATGGCACTTGACTAAAATAATGTACACTCCAGGAAAAATAAAAGTGGAAACTGCCTAAATGTCCTTTAATAAGAAAACAAATAATTGTGGTATAGGCACAAAATAGAATACTACAGAGTAGCTAATCAGAATTCACTGGCTCACTATGTATCAACAGAACTAAATTTCAAAACTATTTTAAGTGAAAAATGCAGGTTGCAGAAGGAAAGATGTGGCATAAAACCAATATATACATTTTAAAGACACACAAGGCAATATATTGTTTATGAGTATAAATATACATAGACATAGACAGAATCTATACCAACTTCAGGACAGTGGTTACTTCTGGGAAAGGCCAGTGGACTTTGCCAGGTGTGGTGGGTCCCACCCATAACCACAGCTACTCAGGAGGCTGAGGTGGGAGGATCAGTTGAGGCCAGGAGTTGACACTAGCCTGAGCAACACAGCAAGACCCTATCTCTAAAAAAATTTTTAAAAACTTAGCCAGGTGTGGCTGCACACTTCTGCTAGTCCAAGCTACTCTGGAGGCTGAGGCAGGAAGACTGCTCGAGCCCAGGAGTGTGAAGCTGCAGTGAGCTATGACTGAGCCACTGCACTCCAGCCCTGGTCACCGAGTGAGACTAAGTCTCTAAAAAAAAGTTAAAAATAAAAAAATAAAAAGGAAGCAATACAAAGGAGATTCAATTGGATCTGTAGTGTTCTATTTTTAAAAAGATAAATATCTGAAGCAGATATTATAATATGTTAACATTTCTTAAACCTGAGTGGTAATCACACGAATATATGTTATTCATTGTACTTTTCATCATGTTTGAAATCTCTTAAAGTGTGCAAGAGTTAGGCCAGGTGCGGTGACTCACGCCTGTAATCCCAGCACTTTGGGAGGCCGAGGCAGGTAGATCACAAGGTCAGGAGATCGAGGCCATCTGGCAAACATGGTGAAACCCTGTCTCTACTAAAAATATGAAAATTAGCTGGGCATGGTGGCATGCGCCTGTAGTCCCAGCTACTCGGGAGGCTGAGGCAGGAGCATTGCTTGAACCGAGGAGGCGGAGGTTGAAGTGAGCCAAGATCACCACCACTGCACTCCAGTCTGGGCAACAGAGCAAGACTCTGTCTTAAAAAAAAAAAGTCTGCATGAATTATACTCATTCAAAACTATAGGGCTTCCAGAAACAGTTACATCTACACAAGGAATATATAGTTTTCACTATTAAAAAAAATAAGTTGGAAATTACGACTTTAAATCACTAGGAAACTAAAGTCAGTATAAGGTAGCTCTCAGAGCTCCATTAAGAGTATCAGTACCAAAATATAAAAGAGTATTTCACTGAGAGATTTTCATTTAAAATACCATAGCAAGAGTATAGATGCTCTAAAAAGCATTACAGCAAGTGCTTAGTGTATTGTCCAATGCAGGTATCTGCAAGAGTTCACTCTTCTGCCAATTCCAGAATTTTCAATGATAAGATAATATACATTACCTTATACTTTTGCACAACTTAAATATTTGAAAAAAGAATAACTCCATTCTATACATAAATTCCTCTGGGTTTCAGAAAAAAGCAGCTATCTAACAGTACTTTATTTTGTTTTGTTTCCTAAAATTCATTGCATTTGAAGATACTGTCAAAAACATCTACTAAAAAGTGATATACAAAACCAGTAACTGCTGCATGTAAGACTGCAGAAAGCTGATACGCTTTGAACAAACTTTCATTTACGAAATGGACTACCAAACACCTTATAGTATTTGTTTTGATTTGTGGTACTGCACATGAGCGACCCCAATTTACAGCTTGAGTTCCAAAGTTTCATCTGAAAGTTTATTTGGTAATGATGTCATTCACCCACAAAATGTCATAAATTGGCCAGCTTTCTAAACGAAGGCTACAAAAGCTTCTGATATTGATATTGATAGTGAATATTCTGGCCTGCCCGAGTCAAAACACTGGATTTGATAAATTTTACCTCTGGCATCTTTCCATACTCCTTTCAACTCCTATGCAAGTTCTCCGATTTCACATTATCTTCCTCACATCTCTGCACAAAAGAGTACCTTGACTAGGTTTAAGGACTTAACGAAGAAAGAGATTCACTGGTTTTATTTGCATTAAAGTATGCATATTTTCAGAAAGGGGCTGCTGACTCTCCAGTAAGTGAGATTTCTCACAATTTTAAAAGATGAGCATACAAAACAGTTCAGGGACTGTGGAAACCTTTTCTCTTTTTCTTTTCCAGTAGTGGGAAGGTAGTGGTATCTTCTGATGACCTAGAAACTATATACTGAATAACATCACACCTTTTATTCTTCAGCCAATTTCCCAGATATACTAAATATGGTGCTTCGTCGGTCAGAGAAAGCAGACAAGACATACAAGTTACTAATGCTATCAAAAGCAACAATCAGTAACAAAAAAATCCTTCAATTATACGGCAAATATAAATCCCATTTACAAGATGATGTCAGAATACCAAAATTAACCAAACCAAAAGTAGTAAGAATTCAAAATAAACTGTCTCCCACAGAAAGGAAATATAAAACCCATTAAGAATATTGCAACAGCCGGGCATGGTGGCTCACACCTGTAATCCCAGCACTTTGGGAAGCCGAGGCGGGTAGATCACGAGGTCAAGAGATCGAGACCATCCTGGCCAACATGGTGAAACCCCGTCTCTACTAAAAATACAAAAATTAGCTGGGCATGGTGGCACGTGCCTGTAGTCCCAGCTACTCGGGAGGCTGAGGCAGGAGAATCGCTTGAACCCAGGAGGCGGAGGTTGCGGTGAGCCGAGATCGCGCCATTGCACTCCAGCCTGGGTAACAAGAGTGAAACTCCGTCTCCAAAAAAAAAAAGAGAGGCTATGGGGGAAAGAAAGCAAAAGAAGCCAAGCTAAATGACCTTTAAGATCCCTTCTAACTCCAGAATCTCATGACCTACAAGTTCCTTTAGGGTATTTGCATATATGCATAAATCTACGCAAACTTATTCAAATATTCTGGCATAAACGGATCAGTCAAGCACATATTTCGCCCCCCAGTGACGTAGTTAATGTCCTCAGGTTTATGACGAGTGTAATCTCTGGGCAGCACTCATGGCTTGACAGCTTTTTAGCTCAAGGCAGACTGCAATACAGCACTCAACCAGCTCTATCCCTCCTCGCCAAACCCATCCTACCCAGGGATCCTAAAGGCTGAAGGAGGAAGTAAATGCAAAACCCTGAAACTACAGTGTATCCTGCAGCATTCGAAGCGACTGTCATTCATAAAAACAAAACGTGACACCCCAAATCCATCCTCGCGCCAAGCTAAAGCCAATTTCTGCCTGACCCGACAGTTGACAGGTCCCCCAACGGCCGGGCTTTAACACTAAAAGTCATTGGCACCCCCTTCCTCTTTCCCAACAATCTTATATTTGTGAAAAGCCAAACATGGGTTCCTGATGATCTTTCCCACACCCCTAATCCCGAATGCAGCAGAAGTGTTCCCCGCAGTTACTCCGGCGCCCCCTAAAACGCCCTCGCAAGGGGGTGCCGAGAGACCCCCAGAGCCCGTCAGAGGGGGCTTTGGCGACCGCGACCCTGAGGCTGTGTGGAGGACGAGGGAAACAAGCCCCAAGGGATGGGAAGGAAGGACGAAGGGAGGCGCAGCAGACGCGGGTAACGAGGGGGTCATCTCCCCTCGAGGGGGGTGGAGTTGTTGAGGAGGGCTAATCCACTGCTACGGCTCCCCTGCTCCCCTCAAGCCCTGCTCTGGCCTCGCGCCCCATTGCTAGGATTCACTCCCCTTCCCCTAGAGCCGCCTGGACTCCGGAGTGCCCGCAAACCCGGCGCCCCTGCCACGAGCCTGGGCTCCCCGACCGGCACTCACCCGGCCCGCCATCTTCGCCAACGCGTCCGGCTCGGCGGCTGCAGTCCAGCGCTCAGCAGAGCGCGCCCCCGCCGCGCGCGCGTCCCCGCTGCCCGCCTTCGCGCAGGCGCGCGCGTCCCCGGCGGCGTCCTCGCTCCACAGGGCGCGCGCGGGCTGGGCGGCCGCCGGGGTCGCGCCGGGCGGGCAGAGCGGCAGCGACATTTGGGCTGAGCTTCCTGGCGGCGGCAGGGACACTTTTCGTCGGGTGACTTTGTTTTCAGCGTGGACGTCCGTCAGCCTCGCGGTCGAGGGCTGCTCCCGAGTCTCATCCCTCCTGGCCATTCGCGCCGGAATTTGTCGCAAGGGCTCTGATGCTTCTGTTCACTTATCCCTTTGCCAGCTGCCGTTCGCCCCCGAGTGACCATTTTGCTCTGTGCTTCCAGACTCACTTAAACGTGGTCTGGCCGGTGAGAGCGCCCGGCGCGGTCCCTGGCTTCCCCCAAAAAAGATCAACTCCGTGGAGTTGGTTCTGAATTCAAATTCTCCATGAATTCAGACTTTGTAGGCGTACTTGTTTTCTTAGTTCCTGGAATTGTCATCGTTGGCAGTTTTATGTGTAACCTGGAAAACTCAATGTATTCTTCAGATTTAAAAGTGAATTGTGATTATTTTTATACATTATTTTATTTTTATTATTTGCCTTTATAAATAAAAGGCAACGTGGATCTTCCACAACCTTTTCATTCCTCAGCATTGTTTCGTTTTAGAAAATATATGTGGTAGAATTTTAATAAAATATGCCCTAAATTCAGCTTTGTTGAACCTGGATGTTGCCACCATACCATTTCTCCACTCGAATCTCAGAGTATCTGACTTCGAGCACCCTGGGAGGGGAAAGATTCTGCCAAATGGATTCCCTAGTGCCTTTATTGATCCCACTATCATTTCTCTCTTCATATTTGCACAAGACAATAGAGAATGATAGGAGTTGTTCGCTTTCATTTCTCACAGTTAAATAGAATACATCGGATTTCCTCCCCAACATGAGGAAATAAGGGAAATAACTAGAGGAGCTGAGCACGCGTAGTGATTTAAATTTGAGAACTATTAAAATCAGAGAGTGATCTGAAGATGAACTAGGGACAGAAGAAAAATTCATGCCAATTTCATGAAGTCTCACACTGAACTTGAGGACCAGGGTGCTTCATTGACCAAATCAGACGTTAGCTAAATCATAGGTGGATCAGAGAGGTTATAAGGAAAGATAAGAAACCAGTAAGTTCTGATCCACTAACTTGCAGAAGCTATAAAAACAAATATTAGAATGGCTTGGGGAATCCAAAGGGTTAGGTTATTTTCTTTGTCCCCATCTGCCCTCACCTGTATAGCTTCATCTCTCTGAGCCCAGTTTCCTTATTTGTTTTTGTTTGTCTTTGAGAAGGAGTCGTGCTCTGTCACCCAGGCTGGAGTGCAGTGGTGTGATCTTGGTTCATTGCAACCTCTGCCTCCTGGGTTTCAGCGATTCTCCTGCCTCAGCCTCCCAAGTAGCTGAGACTACAAGCATGCACCATCACGCCCGGCTAATTTTGTATGTTTAGTAAAGACAAGGTTTCACCATATTGGCCAGGTTGGTCTCAAACTCCCGACTTCAGGTGATCCAAAGTCACCTCGGCCTATCAAAGTGCTGGGATTACAGGCATGAGCCACCCCACCTGGCCGACTATATATAATTTTTACAGTTAGAAAAAACATACTTTGATTTTTAGGGAGTCATATGTATTTATATTAACCCTAATATATACAAGCACTGTAATTAGAAAAGTAAGTACAGTACTGGAATTGTAGTGCTTTTGTTTGACCAGTGCACAGTGAGTCAGCATACAGAGACACCCAGCTGCAGCAGAGATAGAGTTTAATAATCATAGGGCATCTGAATGAGGAGATGGGAAGAAACCTCAAATCCACCCACCTGAGAGGTTTGGGGGATAGGGTTTTAAGTCCTTTGGACAAGGAGTGAAGGGTGAAGTAATGAGACAGGGAGACCAAGAAATCTCATTCCTGTGCTGCGTGGGTTTCTTCGTGGGGGACATCAGAATTCAGGATCTGAAAAACAAGCAAATCTTGAGTAAAAAGATCTTACGAGTCTTGAGTCAGTAATTCTTACTCATGGTAGGAACCATGGGGAAACAGGTAGCAGGTGGCCTAGCATGCTAGGTGATGTTCGGTGAGTTAGCAGTTGCAAGGAAGTGGGTCAAAGTACACTTATGCACCCTGGATACTAGCTAACTATATAATGCTGCCTAAAGCCTGGCTTGTAACTCTTCTTAACCCTGTGAGGGCAGTTTCCCTTTTGTATTTGCTTTAAAAGATTAAGGTGGCTGGGTATGGTGGCTCATGCTTGTAATCTCAGCACTTTGGGAGACGGAGGCGGGTGGAATACTTAAGGTCAGGAGTTCAAGACCACTCTGGCCAACATGGTGAAATCCTGCCTCTACTAAAAATACAAAAATTAGCCGGGCACAGTGGCACATGCCTGTATAATCCCAGCTACTCAGGAGGATCGCTTGAACCTGGGAGGTGGAGGTTGCAGTAAACCGAGATCATGCTACTGCACTCCAGCCTGGGCGACAGAGCAAGACCCTGTCTAAAAAAAAAAAAAAAAAAAAAAAATTAAGTTGTGGGACAGACCCAAGTTACTTAATATTTTTCTATAAAACATCAGGGATAAGTTTCTAATTCACTGTACATTATGGTCCGGCAGGTTAAGTTCTTTTTCTTATTTATTTGGTCAATTCTAGCGTCATCTTCTAACTTTTTTTTTTTTTTTTTTTAAACAGGATTTCGCCTCGTTGCCCAGGCTGGAGTGCAGTGGCGTGATCACAGCTCTCTGCAGCCTCGACTTCCTGGGCTCAAGTAATCCTCCCGCCTTAGCCTCTCGAGTAGCTGGGACTACAGCCGGGCGCCACCATGCCCGGCTAATTTTAAAAGTCTTTTTGTAGAGATGGGGTTTTGCGCTTTTGCTCAAACTGGTCTCAAACTCTCAGCTCAAAGCCTTGGCCTTCCAGGCAGGCGTGAGCCACCGCGCCCGGCAGGGTAAAGTTCTTGACATAGTTTCTGGCACATAGTATATGTTTAATAGATGTTATTCTGATAATTTCAGTTATGTGCCATTTACAGGCGTTTGTAACGTTTTTGGCTAACAAGGTGGGCATTTAGGGAACTGATTATAGAAAGCATTTCTCAGAAACGAGGACTGTGGTTCTGCGACGTCTTAACAAGGTGCAGGTGGCCAGTATTTTCCCCAACTGTTGAAAACCTGTTTAGAGATGGGAGGGCAGTCTAGCCTCAGGCGGAATAGGGAAACTTTCTTATGCCTGATTTCGGTGTCAGTGTCTGGGTATTTCCTACACTGAACGCCGCCCCAGACTGGCGTCTACGTTTAACTCAACCGCGGTAAATTTCCTTTCTTGGCTCTAAGAACTTGGCCCCACCCACGCGTCTGCGCCCAGTTGCTGTGAACGCTCTGGGGTTAGCGCCAACCTCGACGATTTTCCCATGGGATTGGCCTTGCAAATCGACAATCCTTTTGCTTTTCTGATTGGTCGCACGTTGCATCAGGGGTGTGGCACGTGGGCGTGTCTCGCCGGGACACGGTGAGCTGTCATTGGAAGATGAATGTGGTATTGCCACAGCTTAGTGGCGTCGCCTCCGGCTCTCCCTCCCTCCCAGGCCCTTACTGTTCTTTGCATTGGCCAGACGTGTCATCACTCACAAAACTTCGAGCTCATTGGTGCAAAAGCTCCAGGAGGCGGTGAGTGATTGGTTAGTTGCTATTCCAGTCCCTAAGCCAGTCGTGGTTTAGCTTAGCTGAGCCGAAATCCTAAAGGCAGCGGAGTCAGCGGTGGTGTGGGTAGTGGCACCTAGGGTGGCAACATGTGAGTCTCGGGCTGCAGGGACGGAGCGGCAGCACTCAAGACCTGGCTGGATCTCTACGTCGTCTGCGGGCGGGAAACTGGAGGGCAGCGGTGGCCTGCAGAAAGGGACTGGGCTCCGCTGTTCTTCTCCCTATCTAGGGCCGGAGCAGCGAGGAACCGAAGGAGGAAGCTTCTTGGATTCCGTGCAGGACCCTCTGCTCTTCCGAGGGCCCACAAGTTGAGAGCGAGCGGCCTGGTGGCCCAGGCAAAAAGGGCACTCGGCGTCCTTCCCCGGGAGCCGGGCGTGCCTGCCTGCTGCACACGCTCACCTGGACCACCGCGCTCGTTCGTGCTCTTGACGTCGTGCCGACGTTTCTCCTTAATGGACTTTTGGCGCTTGGGGCCGGGAGATTGAAGTGCCAAAAATGGCCCTGTAGTCGGAGACGTCTTACTCCAGAGGGTCTCCAGCGGCGCAGGGGTGTCAGGGCCGCGGGCACCTGGGACACATTAGTAGCATGAAGAGGAAAGAAAAAGGAGAAGGTGGTCAAGGGGGTGTGTCTGTGCGGTTGGCTGGGGGAGTCCGGACTATCTGCCTCAAGGGGCATCTGAGCGGGAAGTACCTTCCCTCCCCCAGCATGTTCCTTAAACGTCTCCTCATCTGTGAGATTTGCTCTTTTTCAGAAACAAACAAAAGGAATCTCTAGTTTTGTCACTCAGCAAAATTTTGAGTGCTGCAATGCGCTGGACTTTTATAGACCTATAATGGACTTTTTATGAATGAGTAAAACAATTATCATTCTTTGGTCCCTTAAACCGCATTTGTGAAGGGGATAAATTCTGTTTATTCGATTTCTCTTGTTCTAGAAAGGAATGTGTGCCCTTGGGCATAATCTGTGATACTAAGCTACTGCTGGCCACTGTTGAATTTCGGGCGAGGCTTGTGGAATTTGGTTAGCTCCCCTCTGTGGTCACTAGAGACCGAATGAATGGGAGGCTGGCTATCCTCCTTGCGTTTTCCCCCTCCACGCCCAGGACTAAAGCTTTCTTTCGTTAGCAATTTAAAAGGAAAATAAATCACAGTCTCTGGATGTATGTCTTTTTCTTTTTGAAGTTTTAAAAAAAATATATTATTATTTTTAAAAATAGAGGCAGGCGGCCGGGCGAGGTGGTTAACGCCTGTAATCACAGCAGTTTGGGAGGCTGAGGGTGGCGGATCACCTGAGGTCGGGAGTTTGAGGCCAGCCTAACCAGCATGGAGAAACCTTGTCTTTACTAAAAATACAAAATTAGTTTGGGCTCAAGCAGTCCTCCCGCCATGGTGTCCTAAAGTGCTGCGATTATAGGCATGAGCCACTACATCTGGCCAGGTTATAAATCCTTTTCTAGTGGCTGCCAGCAGCTCCTGCACATTCTTACGTTCACAAGAGAGACATATGAACACATGTAGGCTAAGCAAATTTAACCCTATCTGCTTGGCAAAAAAAGAAGATGATAATGGGCAAAACAGGAGGGGTAGTCCTACCGACCCCCCCCCCCCGCCCCCCACTCCATGCAGTTAGTGTCCCAGCAGTAGGCTGAGGTGGAGCTGGGAATCTGCTGGTGCCTCCTCAGTCAGCCTCTGTTCCAGCTGGCCTGGCTTAGTGGCAGCCTCTCATCTCTCTGCACCAAGGGCGCTCCCAGTGCTTAGAGATGGAGTGTGATTTCTTTTCCTCATTCTGGCTCAAGCCAACTACTTGAGATGATGTCCAACTACAGAAATAGACAAGCTGGCTGCATTGCTCTTACTGTGAACCGGCACTGTGTTTTGTGGGCCGTTTAAGAGATTTGTAAAGCGAGTTTTGACAGAACTTAATCTTTGCCTTGTGAACTGCCTCTAGATCCAAATTTCTGACTGAGGGTACATGCCACAGGGTGGCATGTGAACATTGCTGGAGTATAGTGGTGCGATTTTGGCTCACTACAACCTCTGCCTCCTGGGTTCAAGCGATTCTCATGCCTCAGCCTCCGGAGTAGCTGGAATTACAGACGTTCGCCACCATGCAAAGCTAATTTTCGTATTTGTAGTAGAGACAGGGTTGCACCATGTTGACCAGGCGTGGTGGCGCACACCTGTAATCCCAGCACTTTGGGAGGCT